>JAUZNK010008475.1:0-24656 GCA_035046665.1 Euphysa ruthae
TCCGCCAGAGGTGGGAGTCGAACCCGTAACCTTTCGGTCCGGAGTCAAACGATCTCACCACTGTGCCAACTCCGCTTGAACCTTGCAATTCAGTGTGCTGTAGATTTTGTTGGCTATTTTACATCAGGATTTAGTGTAGAATTAGAATCTAATTGATGCCACTCTTCAAAATTTGGGCAAATCGAGATATTTAGGCAAATGATAATGGCGGCACTTTTTAAGATCCAAGAAAAGTTGAAAATTCCCAAATAGCTTTTTATAATAAATCATTCTTTCACAAGTTTTATGCTGAGTCACATTCTGATTGGCTTAAGTATCAGAGAAACAAGTTTATTACTGGTTGTTATGTGAGACAATTGTTCATTTGAACATTAAAAAAAGATGAAAAAATTAAAGTAGTGTATTTGAAAAACATTAGAAAACAACTTTTAAAGATGTTGCAAAATCATAACAACATAATAGCATCATTTATGAACATCTAGTGGCTTTAATTCTCATCCTCGTTGCTTCCATATTTGCTCTTGTTCTTCTTTTGTCACTTCATTCTGGCAAATCTCTATGTTTCCTTGATAGTGGCATATCACACTATAAGTAACCCTTGCTGAGGCATACAAGTGTCTTTTTATATTGCAAGGACTTGATACACTCCAGTCATACTTCACCATGTTCAGGACCGTGTCTGGAGTGGCTGCAATGTTTTCAGGCAAACCGATGTGTACAAGCACTTTATTAAGCTCACCTTTCATCCAACTGTAAAGAGTTGAATCCACTGGTGGATCAGGTTTCGCTGTAGAATATCACACAGTAGCTTGCAAATGTGCTCTTTTTACATTCTTCTTAAAGGCTTCATTTATTGGAGGGAAAGATTTTAGAAAAGGGGCTGCAGGCTTGATAAAAGAGGCACGTTGTTGTACGCGGAAAAAATTACTGGTGTACGATTTTTAAGAAACGAGTTTAATACCATATTTCCACAATTCTTCAATTTTATCAAAATTACTTTAGTAGTTTGTTTTAAAGGGGTGTTAAAAATTTTTCTTAAAGATCACGTGTATTATTTTAATTTTAGTGTATGATTTTTTAAAGTTCCTATTTTCATGTTGTTGTTTTCTTTTTTTTTACAAATAATATACAGATACACTGTAAAGTTTGTATAGATTCAGATAATTTCACTATTTATTTCTGAGCAGAACAAGCTGAGGGACATTCAAATGTTAAACCCCAAATACAAATACTAAGCTGCAAATATGTTAATAACTATGAATAATTTCTTAGATAAAACATTATCGCACACTCATATTAGTCTGCAAAAATATCAACCATTGTGTATCAACATAATTTTAAATACCAGTATAAAGATGTTAATAACTGTTATTATGTTATAATTGTATTTGCAGCTGTTTCTAGCAATATAGCAATAAATCCAAACTGAAAACAAAATTGCGTATTTTATTAACCGCTCGTTTTTTCCATCACTTATATTTTATCTTGTTTAAGACCCACAACAAATTAATCTTTTTCAATTTATTGAAAAACATTTTGTTGATTTCATGTTGAAACACACTTTTGTAAAAAAATCACACTTCTGAAAAATGAACATTAGTTTTAAATAAAAGGATGGGCGATGGAATGAAAAAAAAAATAGAGCTACAATGAAAATTAAAATAAACCTGTGGGTGAAAGCGCAACTTGATAAATTTTAATTAACATGCTTTCTGAGAATCAAATGTATATCTATATCGCATTAAATTTTTTCAGATAGAAGGAATGGTTGTCTGGCCAAACCCTGTAAGCCCTTCTGAAAAAGTAGCTTAAGGCTATTTGTTGGCACCAAGCTAAATATATAAAAATACAATGAATGAGAGCCAGTATATTAAACGTCAAAATATGAAATATATAAAAGTTTTTGCAGTTTTAACAGGGCTGGCAGCTCATGAATGATTAACGAAGGTTAAATTGAAGTAAACTTTCTGTTGTTGAGAAACAAAGTAAATCATAGAAAAAAATAACTTGTTAATTTATTTTGCAGTATTCTATAATAGTCAGTATAAGAAGTTGGAGATTAAGAGAATGAATTTTGGGCTGACTATGTACGTTAGAGCATTTTTCAGTATGTAAATTTTCTTGTTTATCTTTATCCATCATTTTTTTAGTTGATTTCATCACATGGTGTTTGATTGAGAGTGTCCCAGAACACTAACTGCTTGCTTCTGCCATTTAAGTACTTTCAGTATTTAGTTTTGTGTGATGATAAGTATTGGGCCTGGATGTGGTTTAAAGTTGACAATTTTCTTTGAAACTGTTTATTAGTTTTTTTCTGAAATTTTCTGCAAAAATATGTCCTAAATGATGAATTGTAACACAGCTGAATTTTTCTGAAAAATTCTTGTTTCCAGGTAATAGGCCCAAAGGTGGCCTAAATTATGCAAAATAAATGATGACAGGGGACCAGAAACTTTGAATAGTGTGAGCCAGATTTTTCGGGAAAACTCATTTCAGGGTAGTAGGCCTAAAATTTTCCTAAAATTTATATTTTTGAAATTTTCATTAAGACTGTTCACTAGTTTTTTCGGGCATTTTGCATGATAACAGGGGACCACTGATGAGCAGTGACACTTTTAAGGAAAATTATTTTTGTTTTTGTGCAATATTTTATTTGCATTTTTTGCAATTAGCAGGGGGTCCAGTAGTAGCTGCTTACTACTTGTTTCGTGTATCGTGTATTTCTGTGTATGTTTGACCATAGTTTCCAGTTGCTATTTTTACTATGTGCATTGATGTTAAGCTAGCTTCGAGCTCAGCCGGATTCATATTTATCAGGGGAAGATATGCTGCATAGGTTCCTGGTTGCAACTTTTGACAGACATCACTAGTAATCTTTGTGTTGTAGCCATTGTACTCTGGTACTTCAACTGTCAAATGTGTAAAATGCAAATCTATGTCCTCGGCTGCGCTCAGTGATACTTGTGCACTGGCTAAGACTTTAAGAGGTAGGACTTGAAATTGGTTAATTTTGTGGCATTGGTGGTTTAGTTGGACTTTTATAATGGTAAATTATCTTTGGAAATCGATGAGAGTAAAGATATCTTGATTTGTTTTACGACGAATAAAATCAGGGCCAGAATCAGGCATATCTTTTGAAATATGTGCCTAAGTCATTATTACAGCCGTTTTTACAGCTTTAAGCAGCTGGGAGAAGAAACCGGACAGTCAAGTTATCAGCTACTCCCTGAATCAGCTTCTGGTTTTCTGTGATAGATGCCACATTTTGACATCCATGTTCCATGGCTGCGTAAACTGTTGAGTCCTTCAATAGCAAATATTCATCATAGGAAGAAGTGATTCCGAATTTTGAAAATTCCTTTTTGAGATGTTTTTTCTTTACAAAGTTTGATAAAGTAACTTTCAAATAGGTTTTTCATTTGATAAAAGCACTAGTAACGGTGCTTCCTAAAACAAGAAGTCAAGCATTTATTAAAAAAATCAATTACTGTATTTACAATAGATTGAATTATTGAAAACCATTGGTATATATCACAAATAAAAATACACTAAGTGCCGATATTGGAATCATTCTTCACAACGATCTGGATGTCGCTAACCTGTCCCTGCTTAAGCTCCTTGATGTTCTCAAAAGAAATTTTCTTGTTGGCATTCACTTACTGATTTGACTGAAGTCAAATTGCTCGTTGGTTTAATTACTAGTTTCTTTACAAAAATTACATTGGAATTCTTCCATTATAGTTCTATCTTTTTTATTGTGTCTAAAAATATAATTTTATATTTTATTATATTTTATATGTAAAAAAATTAGAAAAAACACAAAATAAAAGAAACTTAGTTTTCCTTTACTTGTTTATACTGAAGCAGAAATAACAGCATAGCATCAAATTTTAAGTAATTTTATAGTAGATTTACTCAAGTGTGACAATCATGAGGTAAATTATGCAGTATCGCAGCTGAGCACATACATGTTTGAAATCGGCACAAAAGTTAAATATTAAATTTTAATGCTGCTTAGGACACCTTTAAGACTTTTAGGACACCTTTAGGACTTTTAGGACAATGGAGGAGTCCTTTATGCCAAAAAGACTCACATCTTCTATGATGTAAAGCCAGTATTTTACGTCTTGAGACCACTCAAAATAATGCTTCGTGGAGCAGATATAAACATACTCGATATGGGTTCAGGTTGATTTATAGCATTAACTCTATAGTTGTCAGATAAAGAAAGAACATTGCATGAAAATCGCCATGCAATTGTGTTTGTGGGCATAAAATTCACACGAAGTGGAGAATTTCTTTTCTCGAAAATATTTTCTTTTTTTTGTTGTTGCATATTCAGATTCAGCATAAATTATGTGAAAGGATGATTGATGTAAAATGATATTTTGAAGTCTTCTATTTTTTTTTTTTTTTTTTTTGTTAAAACATGATGTCATTATGGATTTGCCCTATATTTTGATGCAAAATAGCCAATAAATCCTACTGCACACCGAAGTACAAGGTTCAGACAGCTTCAGGGACTTTTCAGCCAGACTATAGTCCTGTATACTCATTCATGTTTATCAGTCTGGCCATGCATGCTGTATCTTAATTACAGCTCATTAGGTTTTTTTTGAAATTTTTTCCATAGATTCTTCTCTTCTTCGCTGTACTAGAATATGACCAAATGTCTTAAATAACAAATTAAAAAAATTTATTCAATTTTATTTTTTTGACTGCCCTTGATTATAAAAATTTTCAATTTTGATACTTTACTTTTATGATATTTTATACTAATTTATTTATTTCTTCAGGATCCCGAATATTTGATTTTGAAGTAATGGGCATTTTACTAAAATTCTTTGTGTTATATAGTTGTTTTAACTTTATAATGTTAGGTGTTAAGTTTGTCAAATTCCTTTGTTGATATATAATTTTAAAGTCCTTGCGAATTAATTTTGATGGCTCTAGCAGTAAAAACTCAATTTGATGCTGATACAACACCTTTGCTAGAAGACAAGTACAAAAAGAAAAATTTCTCACTGATTTTGTTGACTGTAGTTCATTGTTTGATAGTGTTGCCTATACACAAAAGAAAATTGCTGACCAAAATTTAATTTGAGGGAAAATCTGCTTTGCCGACACTACATTATAAGGAATTAAAAGTGAGCCTAATCAGGATTTATTTATTTTTGCAGAACAAACTTGGCTTATCAAGTTAAAATGAGACCATACTAAAATATGAACATGTTAAAGGTGTAGTTAAGATGAGACCTACGTGAAAATGAGGCTATATTAAAGTTGCAGTGAAAATGGGGCCATATTAAAGTGAAGTGAAAATATGTAAAAAAAATATGTAAAAGGGGCTTGAATTTAAATTTGATATTTTCTATTATTATTCTGACTTTGTTGCTGGAAAATTGTTCAACATGAATTAGACTCTTCTAGCATCCTAATACTTAAAGGACCAACAAGGGAATCTTTTGTCCAATATTTCCACCTTTTCAATATACTTGTTTCAACATCTGTGGCAACTTCTAATTATGATAAATTTAGCTTTTTGGCCATTTTTTAAATTTTTTCTGATTTTGTCACTTAAACATGTTAAATATGTTCTAAAAGCAATTATTTAGGTTTTTTCAAAAAAAAAATTGATAGATCTGTTGCAAACTATAAAAATTTTGTATAAGGCTTAAACAATACACTATTTATGATATCTTTCTATATTGCTTAATTTCATTATGGTAGCTGTAAATATATATTCCATTTCAATCATTTCAGGCCATATATTTAGTTCTAAAAACAGCTTCTTTTTAAATAATTCAATTCTGCTAAAACTATGAGAAATTTTCTCAAGACTGTACTCAAAATTTTGAAACTCCCGTTGGAGTCCTATAAAATGTCCGCACGTTATTTTTTATCCGAAATTTTGCACAAGAATGTAGGAGAAGGTTAGACATACATAAAATATTAAAATATTCAGATTTTTTTTTAATTTATGGTAATTCGCCTGAACATGCTCTCTATTACTCTCATTTTGACCTAAAAATCAAATTTTCAGAAATTGCACAAAGTCAGCTTCAATGACTTTTTTTGGAATTTTGTATGGAGCTGACCATAAGGACCATTTTTTTATTTCTGGGAGTCTATTAGCAGCTCTCACTTATCAGAATAAAGAATAAAACAAAAGGATGCACTTAGTTGCACTAATGACCACATTCAATAAACTTTTCTATGTTACAAGAGTTTGACAAGAGTTAAAGTTACATTGCAATGGCAGATAAATTTAAAAATAAACATATCTTCTTTTTTTTTCAGTCCAAGTTCGCAAAAAACAAAAATGATACGGCAGAAGAATATTTCCTTGCTGGAAGATCAATGCTTTGGTGGGCGGTATGTCTTTTGTTTTTTCCACAGTAAATGTTTATCCTGCAGTGATTCCTTTGATTTTTTTCTGGAAGATCAATATTTTAATTGGCTATAAGTTTCTGGAAGTTATATGCTTTAATGAGTGTTAAATCTTCCTTCACTGGAAAATTAAACTTGGAAACTTTCCTACTTTGTTACTGTAGTTGTTGGTAAGTTATCAAATAGTCTGTTTAAAATTCATTCTTTGAGAAGGGGGTTTTTACTGGAGCAGTTTCTTATTCACTAAGTTTCAAGTTGGAAATTATGATAGAGGTAAATCTTTCTAGTTGAAGCAAATTTTATATGTGAAAAAACTATTTACATTATTCTAATGGTAGATCTTTCTACTTGAAAAATAGTTTCTTATTTAATAAGTTTCTAGTTGAAAATTATGGATATGATTCTAAAGATAAATCTTTTTAGTTGAAACACGGTTTGTAGGTGAAAATTATGGAATGGTTTCTAAGGGTAAATCTTTCTATTTGAAACACAGTTTCTTATTCATTAAGTTTCTAGGTGAAAATTATGGGCATTAGTCTAAAGATAAATATTTTTAGTTGAAACACAGTTTCTATGTGAAAATTGTTCACATTATTCTAATGGTAAATCTTTCTAGTTGAAACACAGTTTCTTATTCAATAAGTTTTTAGTTGAAAATTATGTACATGATTCTAGTTGAAGTGCAGTGTGTTATTCAATAAGTTTCTAGTTGAAAATTATGTACATGATTCTAGTTGAAGCGCAGTGTGTTATTCAATAGGTTTCTAGTTGAAAGTCATGGACATTATTCTAAAGTTAAATCTTAATACACAATATAAGGAATAATGTTGGTAATATGTCAAATAGTTTCTTATTCTGTAATAATGTTACGACAATAAAAATTAAATATCTTGTTCTTTAAAGAAAAGAACTTGAAGAGAAATCAAAAATAATTTTGCTTAGCCATATAAATTTGAATCATGGTAAGGGTTTGAAAATTTTCTTAATATTTGAAAATTTTTTTTCTAAGATTTAGCGTGTAAAAAAAAATTTATGGACTCTCTCAAATTTTATATTGCTTCACTTTTGAGATTAATGTTTTAAACACAGGTTGGTGGAAGTTTATATGCAAGTAATATGGGATCTGAACATTTCATAGGTCTTGCTGGCTCAGGAGCGGCTGCAGGAATTGGTGTAGTAGCGTATGAATGGCATGCTAGTTGGATTGTTTTATTACTTGGATATTTCTTTGTACCTATTTACATTCGTTCAAAGATTTATACAATGCCTGAGTATTTGAAAAGCAGATTTCAAAGCAAGTGGATGCGCTTTTATTTAACTGTTGTTTCACTAATCAGCTATGTCACAACTAAAATTGCTGTAAGTATAAATATTTACTTTTTTATTGATATATTGATCCATGAATGTTGGTTGTTGTAACCTAATAAACTTTATTAGTTCATGACTGTTACATTGATGGATAGTATTTTTGGATTTTTTTAAATTGCCAGCCATATTCAAAGTTCTTTGAAATATGAAAATACCATTCAACAAAAATTTCCCAACGATTTTTCAGTTTTATATCTGGTCTTCAATTTGTCTATTTTGGTATTTTAAGGTTGCCACATCAATATCGTAGCAATAATAGAATTTTTATCCAGGCTTTAGTTAAAATTCTGTATTTGTTATATACTTAAGTATGATGCCTCGTTGTTGTGCATATGGTTCTAATAACCAAAGTTGAAGCAATAAAGATGTTTTTTATTTCAAGTCAACGACTGAAAAATATAAAGAAAGATGAAAAACATGGATTGCTGTTATCTGTGAAATGTTTTAATGATATAAATAAACCTTAAACTTCTCTTGCTTACATTTTTTTTTGTATGTTCATACTAGTGTACTTATTTTTTTTTATAAGAAAGTATAAGTTTTAGCTGAGTCTGGATGTGCTTGTTTTTTTTTACATTTTTTCAGCCTCAAATGTTCTTATTTGATAATTTTACAAACAAAACAGGTTTAAAATATGTTATTTCTATAACATATTATTTTTTTTGAAGAATGTGATTGGTTTAATAAACAAACGGTCAGGTCCAGGGGAATCTAATTCAGGGTGTCATACTTTTTAAACAAATGAATTTATAGGATCTTTAAGTTTAATACTCTGAGCCGTCAAATTCTTACGAAATAAACTGGGGAAGGACTTAAACATGAAACAAAATAAGTTTAAAAACTAAATGTTTCTTCAAAACTAAAAATTATATTTTCCATAAAAAAAAATTGATTTCCACAAAAATAGGGTCGGTTGGCAACAAAAAACTAAAGATTAACTTGGTCTTGCTTTATAACAACTCTGTACAGTATTTATTTTGTTTCTTAAATTATCGATATTAATTTATTTACTTCTTTGCGCTGAGTTTCTATTTCCTGGAATAATCACTGGAAATGAATAAACAGATTAACTGTAGGCCGTTATTAGAGGTTCCTTTAAAAAAAATCGCGGGGTAATTTGTAGGAACTCGTATGCACATTTCCCATAAAGCTCCTAATCTAATCTAGGTAAATTGTAAACTAGCTGTAATTTAGTGTTTTTACTTTTTATTAATAAACATAAGAAAGAGTTTACTTTTTATTGAAGCGGAATAGATATTCCTAAAACATGCCACTTGTGCTCGAATCATTTTGAAGAGGGGTGCGTTGATAAATCGTTTGAACGTTATCGCCAAATGCTACCTAGTAACCAAGGAATAGCAAGAAGAAAACTACTATTGCAAAAAATTTTGCTTTGTAAAGGTTTTTTTTCATCGTACCAACAAAGATTACAAACTACTTCTTTTATATCTGTTCTGTGTTCTCTTTCAAATCGTATAACCTGGTTTCTACTATTTTGATATGCAGTGAGATATATATATAATATATATATATATATATATATGTATATATTATATTATATACATATTAAATATGGATTTTTAAACCATAATAAACCAACACAACTGGCTTTGATTAAATAATGTAAGTTTTTTCTTTTTATATTGCAATTTATTACCACAAAAAGTAAGATTACAAATTAATGTTAGGCGAAATCTTTAACGTAAGCTCAGTTGTGACGTCACAAGATTTGAAAAAAGTGCGACAAAAAGATAGGCATTTCGAGCTACATAAATTAAAACAAAATAGCTGATATTTCGTTTTGAGTTTTAGTAGGTAAAGAAGGATTATCACGTCAAGTCTTATATTTCTATAATCTTTTTATTTAACTTGACATCATTTTTGGCCTCGGGATCCCTTTAATAATCTATTAAATTTGAAAATTTGACATTCAACTTATGTGAAATTATTATTAAATAAAATTTTTATATTTTATAACTAAGACATGGCTTTGTGGTAGCGTGTCTCACTCCAAATAAGAAGGTTGCGTGTTCACATCACGGAGTCAGTTTTGCTTTTTTTCGTATTCATTTATAGGATCATACTTGTTTATTGATATGGAGCAATTTAAATGAGTGGTCCCACCAAAAAATTGTGATTTTCAAAAGTTGCATGTTATTTTTTCTCATAAAAAAATATGTTATCTAGCAAAAAACTGCTTATTAATATATTTATTAAGTAGCTTTGATTTGCAATTTAAGATTTAGCTAATTTGATTGCATTGCGCGACAATATTTTCTGTGGCGTCACACGTTAATATTGAGAATAAAACATCAGTCGAAAAGCAGGCAAACCCCGTTGTCAAACAGTTAAATAACCATTTTTTAGTTTCTTTTTTTACATGTTCTATTTTTATATTTTTGTTTGCATGGATGAAATATTATCAGATAGCTATAACAACAATATGACCTCTTCAGAAAACGAAAATGAAGTAGAAGACTTTGTAGAAGATGTACTGTTACCTTACAGATTTGAACTAGAGAGAGCTGGAATTTCTATATAAAAACTGGTGTGAATGTGGATGGTGCACGGAGAAATTGATGCAGTATGTTGCAGAGAGTATTTAGCGATCACCGAAGAGATGTTTGAAGGTATGAAAATAAAAATATATTTGAGAATAACTTGTTTACTTTTTTATGATTTCGCCGGAGAATCATACATAATAATTCTAAAATAATATAGAAATATAAAATAAAAGCTAAATACTAAATTAAATTAAATAAATACTTCACATTAACTATTCCTGTGCAATTTACTTTATATTTTACATTTTATATTTCATGTTTGTTTATAATATTACAATCACTTTGGGAATTTAAAGTTCTTTTACATAATATTTGATCTTCTCGAATGTTTTGAAATCAAAATAAATTTGCTTTCTCTGATTATTCCATTTATATTTTTTTTTCAGGAAGCCAATGTGCTACATGTTCAAACGAATTTAGAACACTTTGTTTTAAAAAATGTGTTGATTGGTTTACTTAATATCCTTTGGAAAAGAGTCCTTCAAATCTGTAAGTAGAGATTAAAAATAACACAAAAGATATCTTTAAAAATTCGATTTATATTTATAATTTGTAATTGTAATTGTAATTTGTAATGGACTACTTCTAGATAATTTAAATATCGTCTTATTGTTACCCAATGTTTTATTGATTAGTTAATATCGTTGAAATCTAACATTTAGATCTCTGAGATACGCTGGATATAGGCAATTTCCTTGGTGGATTTACGGATCACTTGGAAAAGTCAACAGAAGACGTTGTAATTTGCAGCTGTAACTTCTAACTTTAATACTCTGAGCCGTCAAATTCTTACGAAATAAACTGGGGAAGGACTTAAACATGAAACAAAATAAGTTTAAAAACTAAATGTTTCTTCAAAACTAAAAATTATATTTTCCATAAAAAAAAATTGATTTCCACAAAAATAGGGTCGGTTGGCAACAAAAAACTAAAGATTAACTTGGTCTTGCTTTATAACAACTCTGTACAGTATTTATTTTGTTTCTTAAATTATCGATATTAATTTATTTACTTCTTTGCGCTGAGTTTCTATTTCCTGGAATAATCACTGGAAATGAATAAACAGATTAACTGTAGGCCGTTATTAGAGGTTCCTTTAAAAAAAATCGCGGGGTAATTTGTAGGAACTCGTATGCACATTTCCCATAAAGCTCCTAATCTAATCTAGGTAAATTGTAAACTAGCTGTAATTTAGTGTTTTTACTTTTTATTAATAAACATAAGAAAGAGTTTACTTTTTATTGAAGCGGAATAGATATTCCTAAAACATGCCACTTGTGCTCGAATCATTTTGAAGAGGGGTGCGTTGATAAATCGTTTGAACGTTATCGCCAAATGCTACCTAGTAACCAAGGAATAGCAAGAAGAAAACTACTATTGCAAAAAATTTTGCTTTGTAAAGGTTTTTTTTCATCGTACCAACAAAGATTACAAACTACTTCTTTTATATCTGTTCTGTGTTCTCTTTCAAATCGTATAACCTGGTTTCTACTATTTTGATATGCAGTGAGATATATATATAATATATATATATATATATATATGTATATATTATATTATATACATATTAAATATGGATTTTTAAACCATAATAAACCAACACAACTGGCTTTGATTAAATAATGTAAGTTTTTTCTTTTTATATTGCAATTTATTACCACAAAAAGTAAGATTACAAATTAATGTTAGGCGAAATCTTTAACGTAAGCTCAGTTGTGACGTCACAAGATTTGAAAAAAGTGCGACAAAAAGATAGGCATTTCGAGCTACATAAATTAAAACAAAATAGCTGATATTTCGTTTTGAGTTTTAGTAGGTAAAGAAGGATTATCACGTCAAGTCTTATATTTCTATAATCTTTTTATTTAACTTGACATCATTTTTGGCCTCGGGATCCCTTTAATAATCTATTAAATTTGAAAATTTGACATTCAACTTATGTGAAATTATTATTAAATAAAATTTTTATATTTTATAACTAAGACATGGCTTTGTGGTAGCGTGTCTCACTCCAAATAAGAAGGTTGCGTGTTCACATCACGGAGTCAGTTTTGCTTTTTTTCGTATTCATTTATAGGATCATACTTGTTTATTGATATGGAGCAATTTAAATGAGTGGTCCCACCAAAAAATTGTGATTTTCAAAAGTTGCATGTTATTTTTTCTCATAAAAAAATATGTTATCTAGCAAAAAACTGCTTATTAATATATTTATTAAGTAGCTTTGATTTGCAATTTAAGATTTAGCTAATTTGATTGCATTGCGCGACAATATTTTCTGTGGCGTCACACGTTAATATTGAGAATAAAACATCAGTCGAAAAGCAGGCAAACCCCGTTGTCAAACAGTTAAATAACCATTTTTTAGTTTCTTTTTTTACATGTTCTATTTTTATATTTTTGTTTGCATGGATGAAATATTATCAGATAGCTATAACAACAATATGACCTCTTCAGAAAACGAAAATGAAGTAGAAGACTTTGTAGAAGATGTACTGTTACCTTACAGATTTGAACTAGAGAGAGCTGGAATTTCTATATAAAAACTGGTGTGAATGTGGATGGTGCACGGAGAAATTGATGCAGTATGTTGCAGAGAGTATTTAGCGATCACCGAAGAGATGTTTGAAGGTATGAAAATAAAAATATATTTGAGAATAACTTGTTTACTTTTTTATGATTTCGCCGGAGAATCATACATAATAATTCTAAAATAATATAGAAATATAAAATAAAAGCTAAATACTAAATTAAATTAAATAAATACTTCACATTAACTATTCCTGTGCAATTTACTTTATATTTTACATTTTATATTTCATGTTTGTTTATAATATTACAATCACTTTGGGAATTTAAAGTTCTTTTACATAATATTTGATCTTCTCGAATGTTTTGAAATCAAAATAAATTTGCTTTCTCTGATTATTCCATTTATATTTTTTTTTCAGGAAGCCAATGTGCTACATGTTCAAACGAATTTAGAACACTTTGTTTTAAAAAATGTGTTGATTGGTTTACTTAATATCCTTTGGAAAAGAGTCCTTCAAATCTGTAAGTAGAGATTAAAAATAACACAAAAGATATCTTTAAAAATTCGATTTATATTTATAATTTGTAATTGTAATTGTAATTTGTAATGGACTACTTCTAGATAATTTAAATATCGTCTTATTGTTACCCAATGTTTTATTGATTAGTTAATATCGTTGAAATCTAACATTTAGATCTCTGAGATACGCTGGATATAGGCAATTTCCTTGGTGGATTTACGGATCACTTGGAAAAGTCAACAGAAGACGTTGTAATTTGCAGCTGTAACTTGGAAGGTACAAAATACATTTCCAGAACAGAACAATGTTTACGTACCTTATAGTGAGAATAATTGTTATTGAAATAAATTAGAAATTTTATGAATTATGTGCAATGTTTCTTTATAATATCGTAAATGTAAATAAATTAAATGTTTTAAAAATGATATTTTTAAAATATTTACAAACATACCATCTTTATAAATAAATGTTTATAATGATGACGGATATGTTTCATGTCACATTGAAGCATGACCTGTGTTTAGCAATCACTTCTCCCCTTGGTAGTTTTAAAGATAATGCTATAATCAGCGGTAAAATAGGGACTATTGGAACGGGTAAAATGAAGCTCTCAGTACAACTTCTCCAGAACGATCAACGATCGCTGTAAAAATGGATCGATCTTTTTTGGTCTTTAACAGGTTTTGCATTCCAGTTTTGTGTTACTTTAGAGAAGGTAACATTGAACTTATTTTCCCCTTTAGATGTTTTCGCCTGTGATAGACCTGACGATAAATTAAAATCTAAAGCAGGTGGAAGATGGTGACTTTCTGTCATCGAATGGTTTTTTAAGGCGTGGTACACCTCCAAATGACCATTAAGTGAAAACTGATTTAAATCTTTTAAAATAGGCTTTGCAAAAACAAATTCTTGGAGAGCTACAAATGCACTCATAGAAGACCTTATCCACGTTTTCTATTTTGCCTGCTGTTTTATGTAAGTGGGTGAATGCATTTCATGACAGGGGAGCTATCTGTAAATTCATGAATATTTTGAACATGAAATACAATGCTCATCCATTTTTCTTTTAAATCCACTCTATCGTGATCGCATGATGAACATGCCTACCAAAGATGGTTGCATATCGACTTTATCCAAGCAGTTAGCTTTTTGCATGACTTCTTAACTGCAGCTAATAGTTTTTGGTGTATGCTTTTGTAAAAATGCCATATGTCAAAATGATGGTCAATTTCAGTCTTTTTATCTCTCAGATATTTACTTGTTTGTCTGTCTGTTGTTAACTGTTTGACATGTATAGATTTTCGTTCTGTTCCTGAAATACACTTAAACCGAGTTTTTCCATTATTTTTGAATTACCTGCTTCTGAAACTTGAATGAATGAATGTGATCCCAGTGGTTTTTTGATCTATTAGGGAGTACGATAAGTATTTTGCATTATGTCCAGGACTGTTACTACTATTGTAACCAAATTCAGCATATCATTTATTGCTTTATTATGACATACTATGTTTTCTGTTTGTGTTAATACATATTTTCTGTTGTTGCTTTCGGTTTGGATGATGGCTGTTTCATTGCTATTTTCTGTTTGCATTGATTTCGTATTGTTTTGGAGGTCTGTTTCTTTCCTTGCCTCATACACGTTTATTGCATCATTGAAATGGTAATAGAAATGAAGGGGACAATTTTTAACTCAAACAAATTGTTTATGTACTTGACATTATTATATAGAAGAAATATACAATAATTTATATGTCTATGATGATAATTATAAACACGAGCACTTAAAAAAACAAATAGATATAAACACTAAAGTTTTATGTCAATATAAAGAAATATGATTATTATTTGTCTACACATTAAATAGTGATGTATAATATATAGTAGATATTGGGCCATACAGGTCCAATCTGCTAGGTTTGCCTTTGGCAAACATTGGGCTTTGGCCCTTATTTTTATATGTATTAGGAAAAAGTTTTTCATGGTTTGTTGCTAAAAAAAGAATAAATTAACTTGCAAAAGAAAGAAAACAGAGTATAAACCTTCATATGAAAAAGACATCTCTGGTAGTTTGTTTCATTTTGCAATGTAACTTAGTGCAATCGCGTACATTGTATTTTCACTTTTGCTCATCTTGGCTTATATAATTTCAGTCACCTTTTTGCATTTTTAAGTGAAAATAATCAAATATGTCAAATTTTTGAAAATTCTGAAAAAAAAAGAAAAAATCTCACCTTTTTCGAAGTTTTCATTTTTATTGAATTCAAAATTTAACTGCCTTTGAATTTGAATTTGAATCGTCAACAGAATAAATTAATGTCAAACAATTTAGTGGTATATTTTTTCTAGTTTATAAACCTTCACATGTTTTAATAAAATACATTTTACTTAGATTTTACTAGATGAATCGTCCTTTCTTGAGCTGCACTTTCTATTTTTAGGTAATTTATTTATTTTGTAATCAAAGATTGTCAGAAATACATTGGCCTTCAACTTCTTCTTAGGAGGGAGGTTAAGCAGTTCACTCTAAAAAACAAAAAAAAAAAAAAGAAGTTTTTTTAGGGAACATTGTTTCGTAAAATCAAGAGATAGTTGGTGAAACATTTAAAATAAAGAATACAACGTGTATTGAAAATATTAAAAAAATGAATTCTCAAAGCTTCATTTGTTATTAACAAAAACATGTGTTACTTTATTCAATATTACATAAAAAAAAATTAGATTTGATTATATAAATAAGAAATCTACCTGCAAGTCTCTTTCAAACAAACTAGTCTCAAAATGATTTCCACATAACCGAGTATCGTTTGGTAAATTTTCTCTTTTATAGCGTTCTTCTATTTTTTTACTAAATCATTATTTTTTGGAAGACTAAAGAAACATATTCCTTTACTAAACCTGTGATCGTTGTTACACTCGACAGCAGCACAACGAACCATGAAATATAAATCTATAACCACTTTCTGGAAAAAAACAAAAAAAAAATATTGAGCCTTAAATTTATATATTTTTAACGCTGTAGAGAGATGATATGTTTTTGCCATCTGTTTTATGTAATAGAATTTTCTAAGTATTAATGTTTGATGTCTCGCAATATATCACAAAATTTAAAATGAAGCTGTTGCGAAATGAAATCTGCGAGAATTTATAATATAATTAATTAGTTAGGTAAATTAATTAGTAATATTTTTCTAGAACAGTTTTTTATGCTGAATATATTTTTACAGGTTTAAAAAAACTGCTTTATGGTAGGTCCACTACTTTAAAAGAATTCAGCTAGCAAGCTAATTATTAAGGCATTCAACAGGCCAAAATTTCACTTAAAATAATTTTATTTAGGAACGACTTATGATTCTTTTCTTTTTTTACCAGATTTTGCTAAGAGATATAGACACATTATATTGACACATTGAGTGCACTTTTATTATTATATCGTCACCTATTTAAGCGTATGGTTCGATGTCTGAAATGAATTAAGTTGAAAACCAATCAATGATAGTTTCTTTAGCTTTATTTTATTTCAAACTTTTTTCTTTTTTCAATCTTCATTTATTGTTATTAAATATTAACAAAATACAAATTAAATTTTTCTATTTCACCCATCTGACTTATGTATGCGTAATTTTATCAGCATAGGTCAGCTTATCAATTTTTTTTGTATCTAACACGCCTAATGATATCTATTTTTTGTTATTATTCTTGTCCTAAAAATTGAAAAATCTGTTCTATTTCTATCTCTCTTTGATTTCTCTCAATCTTTGACCATTATGAGGGTCCACTTCATGGTCCCCTTGTTCTTGCTGGTTTTTATTGGTATTTTTAAAGGTGATTTAAAACTAAAAGCTGAGCAAAGTAAACTTAATCTTTAGAACCACAATAAAAACGCTGAGCATTGCAAAGGGGTATAGTAGTAAAGGCGAGTTAGGGAAAAAAAAGGAGATCACCTTATTGTATAACAGCAGTTAAAGGAAATGTCTCAATTCTAACATTAACTGCTTTTTTTTCTTGTATGTAGAAGTAATTATTTACAAAACGTCAAATTTTTTTATGAGAAATACAAGATAAAAATCTGAATTATGCTGTGGTAAAACATTGGAAATTTAATGTGGAAAAAAATGGTGTTTAGTTTGGAGAAATTTTTTTTTTTACTCATTTTAATTTTTTGAAATTTATTGCATTTCCAGTTTTCCCTGTTTACAGTTCAAACTATATATATTTTTAAATTATATCATAATTATACATATAGCTTGCATGATTTTTCTCTAAAGAAAAATATCAATTTTTGTTGCCATATGCTTTCTACCTTATTTAGGTTGATATTTACGCTGGAGGTATTTTCTTACAGCAAGCTGTTGGGTTAAACATTTATCTATCATCACTTGTGTTATTATCATTCACTGCTATCTATACTCTACTAGGTAAATATAACATTCATAGATTTATTCTCAGTAAATTTTTCCATCAATGTTAAGTTTCAATTAAGTAACTGAAATTCACACCTACTACCACTCTTCACCCTCTCCCTTGGTTTCTTCCCAAAGAAACTTTTTAGACTAGAAATTTTTAGTGAATTGACTGGTAGCAGTTAAAATTATGATCGATAAGGCTAATTGAGCTTCCCATTGAACTGGAATTTGGTTAAGAAAACTATTAGGCCTGATAAGGCTCAGAACCCCCAGGGTACTGAAAACTTTGTGTTAAATTTTTTATCAAAATTCTAAAATTTACAGTGGCAAATTAACCAATAACTTAGTGTTCCATTTGCTTCCATATAGTTTTGGTGAGTCCATGGAAATTTTTAGCCAGGTGTAAAATGGAGAATGTCTTTAAGTCTTTACGTCTTTAAATGATTGCACATTTTTTATTAAAAAATCTGTTATCATTGTGGGTCACAGTCATATTAAAATCAATTTATAATTAAGAAATTTAAAATGGAAATTAAAATTTTTTTTATTGCTGTCACAAATAAATAATCATTGAACAAAGAAAATTCTGTTCACATGTTTGCATAATACTTTATATTAACCTTACTTAGATTTATGATATTTTATTTGGTTTATATAATTTTCTTATTCAGGTGGTTTGTCTGCAGTTATTTATACAGATGTTATGCAATGTACTATAATGATAATTGGTGCATTCACATTATCTGCAATAGGTAAGTTTTGAAAATTTCTTTGTTTTATTTTTTAAGTACCAAAAACAAGTAATGATTAGCGGTTAAGAAAAAAAAAAATGTGCCAATCAAATTTCAGCACTTTAAATAAATTCTTAAATATAATTAAATACTTCGGCATTAACAAGAAAAAATGACCAAGTGACTATCAACAGCTCATGAAATTGATTGAGTTAAGTTTGAGCATCCAAACTCTGTGGCTGTAGTTGTAATAGGCCTTGTTAAACCACTGCCTATTCCAATTAATTATTTTTTGAATCATAAAAGAAAAATGCCTTGAAAAACCTTCTTGGCTGTAATCATTTTCTGCCAAAATACATTTTTTTTTGTCAGATTTGAGTGCATGAACTTTTTTAACTATTGAGAACCATTTTTTTTTTCACATTTAAATTTTTTAATATATTAGCTCAGCTAATAATGTGGTTTTTCTAACGATGCCTGTTTTTATCTGTTTTCACTTGTTTTCACCCTTTTTCCTAACCAAACAAAATTTTTTTCAAGGAAATTCACAGTTCATTTCCATTTGTCAATCTGTCTGCCTTCGCTGTTTCTAAATAATTGTTTTGTTTTCCTGGAATTTTTGTAAATATTTTTTGATTTAAAAAAAATGCATTTTTTGTATATTTTGTTTGGGCCATAATCCCAAACATTAGATTTAGTCTTAAATTAACGTTTTTGATTTTTCTCAAGGCATCATTTTAAAATTTTTAATTATATTCTTAAAGATCTATTAATGCATGCTAAAAATTTACAGCATGCCAAAATATTAATTTGTTGAAAAACTGCTTTTGGTCCCATCCAAATATTTCCTTTCACCCAGGCCTTGATACCCATCAAACTAGGTCTTAAAATTGAATTTTTTCAAGAAGTATTTTGTCAAAAATTATTACTAATGTTTTTATTTTTGAAATCAGTTCTGGTTAAGACCCCTAAACATGTTGAATTTAGTTCAAAAATAATATTCTGTTTTTTTTTAAGAAGCTGTTTTCATTAAATTTGAATTTCATCTGGCTAAGACTTCGCAACGTCATATTTGGACAATAATAAGATATTTTTCTCTAAAGCTTCGAATCTGAACAAAATTTGTTTTAATGTGGTGTTTTTAACGAAATTCTGAACATGCCATTTTTTTACTTCTCCATGTTGGGTGTTTTGAACATTAATTTGGATGCAGTCCTCAAAATTTTTTCCAAAAAATTCATTTTGTCTAAAAGCATCTCATTTTTGATGTTAAGTTTTCGTTTTGTCAAAATTTTTTGATAAAAATAATAACATTACAGTTATTTAAAAATTGTATCGAGCAAGAGGTCAAAATCGATCAAAAAAGTTTCTTCAAATAACTTCATTTATTTTCTCTTACTGAAGAAGTAATGTCCAGATTCTGAAGAATTTTTTCACACTGCTAGAAAATGTCATCTATTTGCTGATTATTTTGAGAGCTAACCCCAAACAAAGATCAAATCCTAATTATCTTTTTTGTTATGCATTTTGAAGGATTGTTTGATAAAAATTATGACATCACCATTTTACTGGCAAAAATAATTAAGCTAAGACTTAAAATTTTGTTTTGCTTTGTAAATCTTAAACGAAAAAAGTTTATTTTGTTGTGTAAACTTAATCGAATTTATGGAACTTATGAAACTTTAAATCATATTTTAGTTTCTCCAAGCTATTACTTCATTTTTTATTTTCAAGAAACTTAAATTGCTTTATCTCAAAAGCTTTTTGTGAGGAAATTTATAGCAGATGAGATGAGCTTATATTAGTCATTCCTTAAATGCTGAAATGTTGCACTTGTTTTTGCTACTGTTTCATGTTTTCTAACTATATTATTGTGATAAATCTGAATTTTATCTTTATATTATATTTCTTTAAATATATTTCTCATGAAAATATTTGTAATTTATTATGATAGGTTTTCAGAAAGTAGGAGGTCTTGGAGGACTTTGGGAGAAGTACCCTTATGCTGTTGGAAAATCTATAAATATCACAGCTAATGCTACCATTGCAACCACAACTATGGCAGCCACAACTGTAGTTACCACTGTTAATACAACTTTTGTTAACGGTAAGCAATGATGATACTATAAATAAAACATTGTCACTCTTTAGTAATGGGTTTATTGTTGCGTTTTAATATTTTTTCATGATGATTCTCTATCAAAAGTGACTGCAGCAGGTAACATTCAGGCTGCACATCAGCGTGTATATTAAAATTCTTGCTCAGTAATGTCCTGCCAGGACATTAAAACATTTATCTCCACTTTAGGAACACTTTCTTAGGGAAATTTTGCTAGAATTTCCTGAATAAGTTAAATGTTTTTAAAAGAGGTTCTTGTTTTTGTTTCGATGTTGACGTTTGCATAGCCTAGCAGCAGATATTAATTCTTAAACAAAGTTATTAATAAATTATCATTGTTTCTTAAATATATTTTAAGGCCTTCCGGATTTTTAAAAGATCAGAAAATGTGGTTATTATTCCAACAATTTTGTATGTAACCATCAAAATACCTCGTCCGTTTACATATTTAATCCATGATTTGGTGCATTTGGGTTTTTAAAAAAAATTTTCATGGTAGGATCCTAATAATCATCACATTGAAAATAGAGGTCTTGCACAAAAATATTTTGACTCACTGTAAGTTGGAAATTTTGGATTTTTATCAGAAACAACATTACTGACTTTTCTAATGCCTACAGTGAACAAAAAAGAAAAAAAAAAAATTCAGAAACTTTTATTTGGAAAAGCTTTGTTATGCTGGGAGTTTTTAAACTAGGCAGTTTTTAAACACAATCTCCCAATTTTTTTAAAGATTCATGTCATGTATCCAATTGATAGAGCGACTACAGCCTTTATTTGTGAAAAATCTTTTAATTGATGTTTTTCTTCATTTGTTTTAAATGGATTTCTATTCGCCCGTTGAAGCAGAGGAGGATGCTTTTGAAATTATCAAATACATAAGTCAATTCTTTTATCAGTGGTTGTAGCTCGTTGGAGCACTGTTTTTCAAAACAAAAGTCGGGATTCGATTCCTCACATAAGACAATCAAATTTATTTGTATTTATTTATTAGTTTACAAGAATTAAGATAAGAATAATATGTAGAATATTGGGTGCTTTTCATGGAGGAAAATATTAGTTCTAGATTTCCTTGTAGATTCCTATTTGATTTTAAAGTTTTCATTTTCAATTGATAATTAACTTTTATCTACATATTATATTAATTCACAAAATTTAATGGCGCGATAGATCTTTGAAAAAAAAAATCTTGTTACATAGGAAGCTTTATACAATTTTTCTCTAATTCTTAATTTTTTTTTTCAATTTTAAGTTTCTCAGAAACTTTTCCTTCAAATAATAATAATATTAATTTATAATCTTATTTCTCATTTAATTTAATTTAATTTCCAATTTATAATCTTATTTCCCATTAATTACAGTTGAGATTTTAACTTTTATAATGCTTGACGAGACAGAACGTTCAAGCCTAAATCAAGTCCCATTTTTATATTTATACATATGTTGCCTTCAATGGTTCTTTTAATACTACTAATATAAAATAACAAATATAAATTATAACAAACTTGTATTATATTTTGCTTGGGTGTAAATATGTTATTGTAACTTTAATTAAAATTTAAGTTCCCTGGATAAGTCAAATTTGATTTATATTGCTGAATTAGCCCAAGTTGGATTATGCGAATTTTAAAGTAATGCTCAAAGATTTCGTTCCTGATAAGTCATGTTGAACATTTTTTAAAGTAATGCGTAATTAATTTTCAATTTTGTGTAATGTTAGGAAATACTCTCTGATAATGTAGGCATGTCAGTCATCTTTAAAATATTTTCAGCAGAACGCGCTTGAAGTTTCGGTTTTTCAAAGATATTCGCTTTTTTATCATGTTGATTATCTCTCCAAGATTTATTATCTTAAATATAAAAATACTTTGTTATCAAATTCGATTTTTAAAACATCTGGCCCTTAATGATCTTATGAAGTTTTTAGTGATAAAAAGTCAGTTTAGTGGCCCAAGTTTTGGCCCCAAGGGTTGTGTTGGTGATTTTGTGATTCAAAGTCCCTTCTCTCAAAAACCCTTTGTACAAAGTCACATAACCTGTAAAGGCTATTTTAGTAACCTTCAAAAGTTTGCTTTTTTCCACAGTTTAAAAGACTTTATTGATTTTTTTTTTTAATTTCCCAGATTTGGTAAAAAATTTGTGTATATTAACTAAATTGCCTTCAATTAGTTGCCTGTTTTGAATTGTTGATTTTGATTTCTGTCATGTTGTTAATCACTCCCTAAATAGTTTTATGAACATTATTACTGAACGTATCTTCCGGTTCATTGTCACTGAAATCCACACATATGCATATAATCAGGGTGTTATTTGTCTTTCGGAAATGTTTTTAGCTTCTTTTTTTCTGTGATCACCAACTATTGAAATTTCAATGATACAAAATTTTAAAATTTGGCCACCCAAACACCACTAAACATTGTGGAGTCTGTGTTTTTGTAAAAATAATTAAATTTCACAAGAAATTATTTTGTCACTCTAAATGAATGCCTTATTTTAGAAATTGGAATTGAAAAATAAAAAATCTCTGTTGTTTGTTTTAACCTAATCAATTTGACAGTGATTTTAATAAGTTTTATTGTAATCTTAAAACATTTCCAGTTTGGATTTCAATTTTTCTTTCTGTTATATTATTTTAGTTTATGTGGTGTGTAAAAAAATAATTAAACGTAAGCAAACAAAAATAAATACGAGCTAAAAAAGGTTTTTATTTTGTTGAAAACTCCTAAACTGTGATCTGCTCATATGATCTTAGCCTTAGTGAAATCTTTTAGAATTGTTATCAAATGAAGTTAATCGTTTCAATCTACCTATTTTCTTTATAAGTAAATTATGGGGAATTGGTCTGTATTTTACACTTGACAAAGTAAATTTTTAAAAATGATTAATAATTATCATTGTAAAGAGCAACAGCAAAGGAAGTTCTTGGGTACGCATCTATACTAATAAAGAAGCTGCAGAAATTTTGATTCAATTTGATAATTCTGACGTTGATCTTTCATATCTTAGTGATTCTGGCTATGGCTTAGGACTTGAAATCAGATTCAAAAATAAAAACATTTTACTCCTAAAAATGAAGATTTAACTGAGAAAGATTCCAACGTCAATAACAATGTCAAATTATCACTGGTATGATTTTCACATCATCAGCCTATTATCCAGTCAAATTAGCCTTTTTATATAAAAAGGTTAAGATAGAAAGAATTAAGTGAAAGTTAGTTTAATGGGACCAACAAGCTAATTTTATTTATATTTGAAGAACAGCTATTCATTGATTTTGTTGCAAATTTGCTCGAAACATTGATTTGAACTTGAAATAATACAACTAATTATTGACTCAAGCTATTTATGCTGTTTTTGAAAGATATTATCAAGCTATGGCATCCAGCTAAGTTTCGCTTTCACTAAGTTTATGATATTTAGAAAAAAAGTTTTTTTTTTAAGGAATTAGAAGGCAGACCTTCATAATCTAATTCGGAAAGACTTAAATCCAACTCATACATGTAAAAACAGTTGAGAATTCTAGTAGATAAATGTTCCGCCAAAGTAATGCAATTGTAAAATAAATTTGATAACACTGATATTAAATTTATTCATGGACATATCCAAAATGTTATTTAAGAAAACATCAATCAGTCAGAAAGCGGTCACTACTACAAGATGGATAATCTATTGTGCTAATTTTTTAGTATTTGATGGTAGTTCATGAAAATATTAAAAATCTTATAATCGATTTCTAAAGAAGCGTTTTATTTATTGAGGTCATTTTCAATTAACCTGCCAGCTTGAAAATTCTTAGTCCTTTTTTTTGTAATTTTATACGATTTTTTTTTACCTTTAAAAATAAGGGTACCAAAAAATTTGGGTGACTATTGAGTCACAAATGAAAAAATTATGTTTACCCACCCAAGTATGTAGATGAAAATTATGTTTACCCACCCAAGTATGTAAATGAAAATTATGTTTACCCACCCAAGTATGTAGATGAAAATTATGTTTACCCACCCAAGTATGTAAATGAAAATTATGTT
>JAUZNK010008486.1:0-24652 GCA_035046665.1 Euphysa ruthae
GTTTAACTTTATTTGTGCAAGATTTTAATGAAAACTTACGACGGGTAAAAATTAGAAATTTTTTGAATAAATTTCACTGATGGAAAATTTATACTTAAATTAAAAGCTTCCGATTAAAAGCTTGCAAAAGATTTTTGCTTTATTATATCAAAGCCTTTCATTTCATTATGTACGATATATTTTCTTGTGCGGTGTCTACAGAGGTATACGTTAAAAAGAAAGAAAAAAAAACGAGAAATAACCATACGCAATAAATAATACAGCATTTACAACAACGCATATTCAAGCATCGTGAAAAAAGCAACAAGAGTCGTTGAGTCATGACGCTGCTTGACTTTGTATTAATTTAGGCGTGAAACTTGACCCATTTTTTGTCAGAGAAAAGAGTTTTATTCTTTATTCTAATTAAGCTTGAAGGGAATAATGAATAATTATCTGAAATACTTAATAAGAATTCTTTGTCTTCGTTTCTATCATACAAAACAATAGGTAGAGGTTCAGGGATTCCCGCTATCATTTTGAAATCTTCACTTGTATCTAGATTTTTAGACTTGGTTATGGTTATGACTCTGTAGTAACTTAAAAAATTCGAATTAATTTAATAAAAACTTTGGATTATGTCGGCATGACGAATACTTCTTTAATCGACCCGGTTTATATTTACGAAGCAGTTTATAGCATTTGAGATAAGAGATTCGTGATTTCTGTTGATGTTTTCTTGAGATTATCTGCTTTGATTTATTTTCTTTGTTATAACTATCCTTGATGATGTTATTGCAATATTTAATCTGTGATAATCTTTCATCAAGGAGTGGTGAAAATCTAACAAATAAAATTTAAACAAAACTAAAATATGTCGTTAGAAAAGTTAATTTAATGATGTTATGTGTATGTATTTACAAACTAACAAAGATAACAAAGCAACAATTTAATGATTATCTTAGAATTCTTTGCATTTCATCGGTAAACCTTTTTGCCAGACGGACGCTGCAACTTACGGTTTGTCTGTGTTAAGCTATAAATCCGTATAACGCCACCTAAATAGCAATCCGTGATTGGCTTAAATAGTACAATTCATTAAAAAAAAGGGGGTCATGTGCTATGACTTTTTATCTCACAATTCATGCAAGCCAGAAAATAGCTGCGAAGTTTCATAAAAAGCGGAAAAAAAAAATAAAAAAAAAATTTCAGTAATCTAGTTTAATTTATATGGAAAAAGAGTTATTAATTTCACAAAATACTGTAATATATTCAAATTAAAATAGAGAAAACATAGCATTTTCATTAATAATATAAACATAAAATATAAAATCTTTTATCCATATAAAAGTATTAACCTGAGCGCTCATGGTGTTTATAAATAATGATACATAGCTTCATAATTAGGGAACAAAAATGCTCAAAATTATTGATGTGGTGTAGAAAAGTGGATTTCCACAGCACATCAATGATGAATTAATTCTTTTATAGTTTTTATTCTTCAAACAGCAAAAAGGAGGTGTTTTGCAGAAAAAAATAATAAATTTAATAAAAATAACTGAGTTCAACTTCTTAAATAATTTTGACATAATAACACGCTAGAACAACCGCTATTAGGATTTTACTTTTTTTCCACCTAATATTATATATTTATTTTATATTATTATTTATTTTTAAATATCTATTTAGGTCTATAAAAAGTCATAGAAAGAATTATTACGAACACTACGCTCGCTTTGCAGCTGGAGGTCATTTGGCAACAACGCGAAAAATTCTCTATATTAAGGATAGTTTTTTTTTTGCTGATTCAGAAGATTTTTGAGCCAAAATTTGTGCCTATTTGTTATATTTTATCTCACCTTCCCATTTCTTTATTAATAATATTTGAACAGTACAGTATAATTAAATCGAGACAACATTGAACAGTAGAGAATAATTCAATCGAGACAATACAATATGATATCATTGTTCATAGTTACTAAATCAAAATCAAATCAAAATTAATTTCAATACTTTCCACAAAGATTTTTATTTAAATGTTTAAACAAAAGAATAATTAACATTCCATTCGAATGTAAACATCAAATTGTTTTGAACAATCTAAATTTTTTCAAAAAATTTTTTCGGTTCTTTATTATGTTCTATTTCAGTGCATTAAATTATTTTTGTCATAAGGGTAGTAAAAGTCAGTTATTTACAATAAAACTGGAGTGTATGTCTTAATACCACCTTAGCAATGCCGTAGCAACAGACTACTCTCCTCTACAAACCATTATAAAACCTGATTTAATCGCACTCTTTTGATATAGTGGCAAGGTTTTTGATAATTTTTGTTGCTTGCTATTTTACTCGGTGTGATTTAATAATGTTGTCGTATATTTTAAGTACAAGTAAAATTAAGTTAAGATGAGTAAAATAATGAAAAAATCCAGCAAACAAAATTGTGAAAGAAAAGCTAAACGTAAATGAAATGGCGATATAAAAAAAAAAGGGGTAAAAAACTTATAACTGAAACAGCAATACCACTGGCTCCTGTATCTACTAAAATTATTCGTATTCAAATGAAAATAAATTGTCAACAACAGTTGATATAAATGTGAATAAAGATTATTACTTTCTTCTCGAACTTTTTCTATTTGGAAGGACATTTTCAGTAAAATTTCTTGTCCGTGTTGCCATACAAATGTCACAATTGCGGATGATTTCAATAAAAAAAGGGATTTACACATTCCATAGAAATAATTTGTGGTAATTGTGATTAAAATATTATAAGATGAACATCCCCTAAATTCGAAAAACTAGAAAGTAAGAAGGGAAGCTTCCATTTTGAAATCAATATACGCTCGGTCATTGGATTCAGAGAAGTTGGCTGTGGTTATGCATATATACAGGAATTTTCAAAAACATTAAAAATTAACTGCTTCTCCCAAAATGGTTTGTATAACAATAATCCTTCTGTTATGAAATTTACAGAATCTCAGCAGCAGAAAGTATGGAAAAAGCCGCAACCGAATTTTATTCCAACAATATTAACAAATTTGCAGAATGCACGAATTTCTATCGATGGTTCGTGGCAAAAACGTGGGCACAATTCTTTGCATGGCGTTGTCACCGCAATGTCTGGCAATAAATACATTGATCTGGAGGTGTTATACAAATACTGGATGCAGAATGTGGGAGAAGAAAAGAGACACCTCAGAGTATTTTTGCTGGAAACTGGAGCATGTTTGTAACGCAAACCATTTGACTTCTTCTGGAGCAATGGAACCTGCTGGTGCAGTTACCATTTTTCATATATCCTTGAGTAAAAATAACTTAATTTACAATGAGTACTTGGGTGATGGTGACACAAACTCATTTCGTGAAGTGGTATCATCAGATCTATACAAAATATTTGTCAGTATCCACCAATGAATATGAAACGTAAGTAAACTGAAGTTTGCAAAAAGCAAAGAGAGAAACTTAGGGGTTTAAAAAAAGGGTACAATGTTAGTTTAAAGGTAAAAGAAAAACATGAATCTTTTTTGAGTTATACATACATACTTTGGTCCTAATTATTTGTGCTTTCTTTATTATAGTTTTTATAGCTTATTTACTTTTACGTTTTCTGGAAAAGCCAAAACAAGGTAACCAATAAAAAGCTTTGTTGAAAGGATTTCGTTTATTTTCGTGTGTTGCATACTGTAAGTTAAACTTAAATTCCTTTTACATTCAAATATTTTTTTCAAATTAAAAACAATTTTTATTTCACTATGTATGCCGTATACCATAAAATCATTTTTCTTTTTTTTTTTCTTTTTTTTTTTGTATAAACTATTATTCCAATAGATCAAAACCAAATCAAAAGTTATTTCAATGCGGTCGAAAGAAAATTTTTTTATATTTAGCTACAGTTTTATAGTTTATAAATATCTGGTAGAGTAAGAAAATTAGTTGTTTTTTGAATTCTGTTGCAGTTTTCTTCTATCATCAATTACCAAATACTACTATTTTATAAAAACTATTTTTAACAAGTTTGTCATGCTTTCGCAAACCTTTATATATTGATTTGGCTCATTGTTTTTAACTCGTTAGAGTCTGAAAAAAACAAAAATAAACCGATTTGAAGCCTGTAGAATAAATTTTTTTTTTCTTTAATTTGAGCTTTAATGAAATCTGCTCTTTTAAAGATGGGAATCACTTCCAAAAAATATCAACAAGTATTATTTAAAAGGCGTCTATTGGATTAATATGCAGCTTAGTGTCCTTCCAAACTGTGCAATTTACATTTACAAACACTGTTTTATTGTATATATTATACATATATATTTTTATAAAAAGATTTAATTTACTTTTTTTAATAAATTCTTAAGATACAGTTTTAAACATTTTACGATGTTGCTTTTTTTTGGGTAAAGCATGCAATAAATAAAGTAAATTCATGTTATAAAGAATGATGTCGTAACTTTACTTACTGGAAAAGTTCGTAAGTTTCTTAAATTTTATAAGAATTTATAACAAATTCATCCTTTCAATTGACATCAGCACTTTTGCTTGATGACATAAATTTCTTTTTTTAATTTAAAATTGCAAGCTCTGTATTGACCTCCCAGGTTACGGTTAAAAGGTTATTTATCTTTGTTTATACGGCTAGTGGAAAAACTATATGACCGTCACTAATTTTCGCCAATAATAAAAGTAACTATAGAAATTTAAATTATATATTTTAAAAGATATTAGTTATTTTGGAGGCACACGGTTAGGGTATAGGTTATTTTAAAAGATTTAAGGTATTGGAATGATAAGTATGATAATAATTCGTAGTTCCAGATTAACCTTTTGTAAATTGTTTTGTTTAAAGAACCTTGAAATGACCAAAATAACATTATATTAAGTAGATATAATTGTTTTTTTTTTTTTACTCTGTAAGTTTATTTTAAAAATTTATCAATGTATATTTAGCTACAATCATGGCCATGTTATAGAGAATTTTATCAAATTTTAGCACAAATTCAATTTTAGCACAAATGAGCACGGACTTTTGTCACTTTCATCCCTTAGATCCAGGAAAAAGAAAAAAAATTTTTTTTTTTAATCCCTAAGTTTATTATTCTAAGTCTATTAACCAAAAGATAAATCTTATATTGAATATACCAAGGGCGGTGTATCCATATTTTTAACTGCTTGTTGTAATTTTTTCAATTAATTGTGCTAATGGCATACAAATCTCAGAAAATTTGACCATGGTTCTAGTTATAGCATATTGAACAGCTGAGATGATTTGGTGTGGTGACATAACCCAGCAGCATGTACAAACAAATGGTAGAGCCTAAAAAAAGAATTGTGACTTTATATAACATTAAAAATTTTCACTTTCTATAATAAAATGCTATATTAAAGACAAACTTGTGGATCTAGTGTATTGAGTAGACATATGTCTAAGGTTTCTGGAACTAAATGCTTGCACACCTGGATATATTTTTAAGCGTGTATTTTACAGCTTTTTGCAAAAGCTGCTGTAAGAACTCAAAAACTGCTGTAATTTGGCTAAAATTTGGAGGAAAAAGTCATTTTATGACAAGGGATAGATTTTAAAATATGGAATGCTAAAAAACACAATAAAAACAACAAAATTCTGATACTGTCACTCCAAATCAAAGTCATTGTCACCATGAGTATTAATATCAGAATCATACGACTATTATGCAGTGCTGTCGCAGTTCCTAGCTCACTTGCAAACATCTGTGAAATCTAGTTGTAGAACTCTATTTTGGCATTCAAATGTTGACAGCTTAAAAATTGTCTATATTTCATCCACACCACAGACAGAATATTCTCTACTTATTCCCAACTGGAGATCGCATATCCTTACAAATATTTATAGCATGCTTCCAAATATGTGATTGGAAGTTTGCATTTTTAACGTGCTTCTTTGCCTCATCCTTTATCGTGGGCAACTGTTGAGGATCTAGTTTTTTCGATTTGCAAAACTTTCTGTAAATAAACCATACGCAAATTGAATTAAATTTTTAATAATGTTTCACGCCAATTCAATTCTTCAAGTAATTAATGATGCAAGAACTTTTAGATTTTTGTCTATGCATGTTTTTTGATGAGAAACGTTCCTTTCTATATGATTAGCAGATCTTGGGCCCTCCGAGCCCGATCTTTCAGGTTTTTCTTTGGCTCTTGTTGTCATGTCAAGAAAAAACCAGGAAAAAATGAAACTTTTGAAAAATTCGGAAAATTTAAAAAAATCTAAACTTTTGTTTTCTATGACACTCCGTAACTTCCCCAGAATGTTTCAGACTAGTAGCCCTCCCTAGTATGAAAGTTTCAAACTCGTAGCCATCCCCAGCACAGAAGAGTAGTTGAACATGCATACATACAGATACTTTGTTTTACATATAATGTATTAAAAGTATTATAGGTACAAATAAATTAAAGAATTGAATAATATGTGGAATGTGGAATATGGAAATAGTGTTGCAAATACAAATTTTTATTTTCAAATAGAATTTGAGGGATTTTATTTAAACGAAAGAATCATTAACATTCCATTCGAATATAAACATCAAATTGTTTTAATATTTCGTGTCTTTAAACAAAGACGGGTATTTCATACTGTAAAGTTTAAATTCATTTTAAATTGAAAGATATTTTTAATTAAAAACAATATTTTTATTTTACAATGTATGCGATATATATATATATATATATTTTTTTTTTCATTTTTTTTTTTTTTTGTATAAACAAACTATTCTTCCAATAGATCAAAACCAAATCAACAGTAATTTTAATACTGTCGAAAGAAAATTTTTTTCTATTTATCTGTAGCTTTATTGTATATTAATCACAGGGTAGCGTAAGAAAACTTGTTGTTTGTTGAATTCTGTTGCAATTTCCTTCTATCATCAATCATCATATACAATTTTAAACTTTGGCTTGCCGACAAGCTTGCTATACTTTCGCAAACTTTCGTTCTTTTTTGTCTACAATTTGGAAATCATTTGCATTTTTTTCAATTTTAGATGTCAGTTTTTTGTTTGTTGCGGATTTTATTAATTCAACCAATATTTTTTGTGCAGTTGCAGTTTAGTTTAAACGTGTCGTGGTTAAAAATGCTATGTTATATATTTGAAAGAGAAAATTTTTGTCGATCAGATTTTTAAAATTTTGTTAAAAATTTCAATTAGTTGTTTTTTAATTTCGTTTTTTTGATTCTCGTTTTTATTACGTACAACAATCATCGGTGATGGTTGATTATTATATTGAATATATATATATGCATATTCATATTTTAGATGGGCTAGTGGACTGTCATCAAGACTGTCATAAAAAGTCATCAAGACTGGAATAAATTCCAGTCTTGATGACTTTTCTTTATCCTGAAAATTTCTTGCCACACATTCCAGGGATTGAAATACACCTCATAGTCTTCGTAATTTTAAAACTTAAAAATTACTACAAACTATGCTTTAAAAATAGCTGACGACATATAGAAACCATTCCACTTATGAATTGAACAATAATCATACAGGTTTACTACATACAACAAAGAAATTAACGATTTAATAAGCTTATCAGTGTGATGGATTACTTCAGATTAGTCAAGTTATAAACAAATTATTTAGTTCTACCTGAATTGATGCCTATATATGAAAAAAAAAACAAACGTATCTAAAAAATTAATAAAATTTTACTTTATGAAAGTATTATTGCAGGCAGGTACGTGTGGACAACAATACGTTGATGGTTGTTACTTAAAGATTATCATTAATGTAAAACTTTGTTGCCCACACCTCTTTGATATACACATAGACGTTTTATCACTGAGATATTAGATAATTATTATAAATACTGCCTTCGTATCGTAGTTATTAGGTAGATTAGTCAATATTTGAATTTTTTAAAATTTTTTAAATTTTAAATTTTTAAATTTTTTAAAAAGAAGTATCTAGAACACGGCTGAATCATTTATTTTTCATATACATCATCATAAATAATACCTATTTCGATTTTAAAACGGTAGGTGAACTTATTTCTTTTAGGTAAAACGACTAAATTTTTTCTTACACTTTACCCCTCTCTAATCTAAAAGTTGCCCGGGGCATGTAAATTTTTATTGAGCGCGACGAAAAGCCTATTACCCACTTCAAATGAAAATTTCTTCAAAAAAAAAAAAAAAAAAAAATTGAAAATGGCCATGTCAACAATTCTTGGAATAAATGTTAGTACTAGTAAGTCATCTCCAGGCACCACCAAAACCAAAACCGCCACCAATATACCGGGTCCGAACCAACCAGTACCGTATCACAAGATAATGATATAAATAATGTTGATGTAAATAATCATGATGTAAATATTGTAAATAACTCTTTTAATTTATTAATTTACACTTCAGTTCCGTCTTCAATTATTTTACTGGCTGCCTGCTGCCTAGACTGTCAATCCCGTGAAATTTCATGCCAGTTCAATTTAGAAAAAAGGAAGGTGGTTGTGCCTTTTTAAAATATGAATTGTCAGATATGTAGTTGAACACACGGAACTTACAGTAGTAAATCAGTTCTTTGAAATAAATCGGGGAAACTAGCTATGAAATAAACAATAGGGTTATTATTGCCATGAGAGAAAAGTTTTTGAAAAGTTTTGTAGGTTGGTGAACATTCCACCGCCAATGCGTAAAAATGCTTTTGCCAAACTTCAAACAAAAATTCGTCATATAATTTAGTAGCCCAAAACTAATAAATAATGCTACCTTTGAGCTACGGAATTCAGACTTTGTTGATGATATAACTGTACCAGGTAATGGAACATGGCAGAGACGGGGATACTCCTTGCTACATGATGCTGTTATTGTCATTGCTGCTGACACTGACAAGTGCCTTGATTACCAGATCAGGTCAAAGGTTTGTCATGCATATAGAGTCACTGGGAGACAAGAAAAATCACTGATGAATATGAAGAGTTTGTATCAACCCATATTTGTGGTATAAACCATCATGGATCAACTGGTTCAATGGAGGCTGCAGCATTAGTTGAGTCTTTTTCCAGGTCAGAAACAGAGCGTAAACTGCGATACAAATATTTTATCGGAGATGGAGATTCGAAATCTCACCATGAAATTGTGACAGATGATCCCTATAATGGGGTTGTTTTTCAAAATTTAGAATGCGTTGGACACATCTAAAAGGAAATTGGGTTGACTAAGGAAAATGAAAGCATCGAATAAAGAAAAACTTTAGGAAGTAAAGGACTTTTAACTGAAAAAGTCATAAAGAAACATTGCTATTAGACAATGTACATGTAAAACAAGCGGAGTTAGCACATTGGTAGGACGATTGACTACGGAACCAAAGTTACGAGCTCGACTCCCCTGGCGGAATTTTCCATGTTATCTCTGAGTTTCTAAGCAAAACTCATTGTGTAATGCAGCGTTAGCTCAATTTGATTGGGTTGTTTCGTAGAGCGAATTTCGTAGGCGCAAGTTGGCTTTCTAAGGACTCCAAGACCTGCCACGTGGGTTCTTCTGAAAATATTGTCTCGGCATTTTTTTGATTCCCCACTTTAAATATACAAATTCACTCAAGAATTTATACGATGTAAAAAAAGCCGTTGGTACTTAACATTGTTCCGATACTGGAAACACTGAAACAAGACATCGAATTTGCCCTCGAACCGTGATAGTTGGTGTAAGTTTCAATCAGACAATATTAATAATGTGCAAAGATATGTTGACAAACCTGGTATCCCAGCTGCAGTTCGTGAATTAATAAAACCAATATTTCTTGATCTTAGTGACGATAATTTACTGAACCGTTGCTTACACAGCAAGATACAAAACACAAACGAATCTCTAAATGAAATAATTTGGAAGTTTTTTCCGAAAGACATTTTTGTTGATAAGGAAACAATTGAAATAGAATGTCCGTCAGCTGTAATAAGCTTCAATGATGGTAAAATGGGACTCCATTTATTTTATTTATTTATTTATTCTTTATTTTATATGGGTTTTACAATTTCAAATTCAAAAAATGATAAAATGTTAACTATTTACACCCACACTCAATAATATAATGATTATATAATGTGCTTCTATATAATCTAAACTTAAATGTTAAGATACATCTACATAGCCTAATCCTTGATTACGAATACATCCTTTCGGTATCCAACACTTCATGTTTTTTTTTTTTAAATAGTCAAATCTTTAGAATGTTTTAAACTCTCAGGAAAATATTCCAAATCATTGGACCGCAATTCCCGCAAAGAATTATCTCCTGATTGGGCAGTTCTCGCTATTGGTTTGTAGAAATCTGTATTAAAGCGAATAACCACTAAATAGGTTTTCAATAAAAACGGTATGCATAAAGAATTAGAAAGCTAATCTTTAAACTTAAATATTTAAGTTGCAAGCATTTGTAAATTGTTTTGATGGATTGATGATACTAATCCATCATTTTCCAACAGTTCTTGAAATGACATCATTATAGACTAAACGTAATGCTCTCTTGTGGAGCCTATTTATTTTTTTGTTAATCTTTTTACTGTGAAACATCCATGCTAAAGGAAAATATTAAAATTGAGATTCAATGAAAATTCGAAATAAAATCTTCCATTTCACAAAGGGTATATTTGTACTTATTCTATTTAATGCAGTTATTTTCCTACTTTTAAGCAAGTAATGTTTGTGTGACTTTCAAAAGATAAATTCCTATTTATACTAACCTCGAGTAGCTTCTCATTCGTTTTGTTTTGTTTTTTGCTTTTTTTTTTTTTTTTTTTTTAGATCTGATTTATTATCTGTTCTGATAATTTTGTACATTCATTATTTCGATGCGATACTTCTTAAACTCTTAGTTATTAGTTATTAAATATTAGTTATCTAGTAAATTTTTAAATTTTTTCTCGTTGATAAATTTATCCGATGTCATTGTAACATTCGTTTTTTCGGCTGATTTATTTGTTTCTTCATCTGTTATTGTATCAATAAGTCTTTGTTGCAATGCTTTCTTTTTACCTCCAGTGTTCATTTTTATGTTCTTAAGTTCAGTTGTTCAATAGACAATTTTTCAATATATGTAACGTTTTCCATTTCACCTTCTTTATATATCTTTGAAGAAATTCTTAGAATTTTATTACAACTATAATATGGTTTGTATAATTGTTTTATTTTCTTATTGTCTATTAAAAATATTAAGCAAAAGATGAAAAAAGCGGCTGTTGCTTTTGGAAGCTGTTGCAAAAGCTCTAAGTTATTTGAACATAGAACCTGGTATGTTTACTGCGGCGTTTTACAAATCTGCATATATAGATCGCATATAGTGACGCATGGAACGAAAAGAGAAGAAGGCGTTTAAACACCAGCGTAACCGAAAGCGAGCCGGTGTTAAAGGCTTTACAGGTGCTAATGAACAAAGGGAAGGATTAACAGATGGGACCGCTTAATTAAAAAAAAAAAAAAAATTGTTTGGATTGTATTTTAGTTAACACCTCTGATTTTAGCTTTTTATTTTCTGTTTTATTGGCGAAAACAAAAAATAATTCTGCTGACCGGTATGTGTATACTGTAATAATGTTTATTAAAATTTAGGATTTATATTTCTAAAAAGATATCTATTTTTTATAAAATTTTAAGGGAATTTCTGAATGATTAAATCATAAAAATAATATACAAGGCTAATTTCTGAAAAATTATTATTTATTATTTAGTTTAAGGTTTGTAACTTAGCAACGGTTTATCGCAATTTGATGAATTTTTCTAAATACTTCCTTCTAACTAATTTACACTTGCTTTAGTAACATTTTTACATTTAACGTTGTGGTTATTAAATTATTGGACCATAAAAAAGTCTAAAGTAAATTTTCAATATTACTAAAGAAGTTGAATAATATCAATCACATTTTAAATATCAAAATTAGCTTACCTATTATCATAAAACTGATCCTTAGTCCCATAAGCGTTGTATTTTCTCAAATTTTCACAAAAGATAACAAATTGTAGAAACCAATGTCTATAAAATATGGTAATCTTAGCAATTTAATCAGATGTGATTAGTTTAGATGCTAAATCAGCTGTAGATTTAAAACATGAAGTTTTGGAATAAGTAGCGTATTTTCTTGAATAAAAACCGCACAAATTTTCTTTTAAAAAATAAAATAAAAACTGCCCTTGATTAGAAGCCGCATTATTTTTTCAAAAGGATAAGTTTTTACGAAAAAAAAATTTTTTTTGCCGTAGTAATTCGCAATTTGTATCACAATCTATAGTGGGCACTTCGTTTCGTGTTTATTTCGATTCTATTTGCAGTATAATGGCTTCATATGAATCAAACAAAAGTTAAAGATATCGTTCTAAATTTTAAATTTTATTTCTGTAATATTTCTGCCTAACTAGTCTAATTCATTATCAAACAGCAAAAACAGTTGATACTTATCTTTAATTTATTAATAAACTAAAAGAGATAAACTTTAAAACAATAAACAGAGGATCTGTTGCTCGAGCTTAATAGAAGCCACCCTTATATATAAGCCGCCATCAAATATAAGCCGCGACTTTTTTTTAGAAAAAAAAAAATAAAAGCCGCTGCTTCTAGTCAATAAAATACTGTAGCTATTTCTAAATGCGGGCAATTAATTTTGCCAGAAAAATTAGTTGTATCGACGTTGATCCACATCCAGTAATTTTGCTAAAAACCTTTCGGATTGTAAGGGATGGTTAAAATGCGAATTTCTAACAATTTTATAGGCCATAGAACACAGAATTTCGGCACACTTACTCTAGGCTAGGATGTATATAGTTGATTAGATATCATGAAAAATTAAAAAGAAAAAACCATTTTGACAAAAATGTCAAGTTGAAATCTTCCGTGAAATTTGTTTTTCCATGTTTCAAGAAATGCATTGTTATATATCATAAAACGACATGTTTTAAGCAATCCGATGTAAATATTTATCTGATGATGCCATTATGTGTGCTTTTTACCTAACAGGTAAGCCTCGTCTGATTCTTAAATCACTAGATCAAAAATATAATGAAGATATTTTTTCTCGAAAATGAAATAAAGATAATAATGGTAAAATTAACTAAATTGAAATTTTGATGAAATAGACATATCTTAATTTATTCAAATCCGCATGCGCAGGACTAAACTTTTTGGAAAATCTGCAAATTCTACAGAGTCACAAAGTCTCTGCAATATAATAGGGTTAAGATAGTGGCTTATCATTGCTTTCATCTTAAACAGAACGGGGTTTCTTAAACATTTCAAAAGTGGGCGAAGACGAGGATGAATTTGAGAGATTTTAGAAATTTGAGAAAAACAAAACTTGCTAACTTACCCCACACCGAATTTACAAATCATATAGAATCAATATTCATAAAAACAGAGCAAATAAATCAATCACAGATAATTGTAAAAAAAAATTTAATAAATGCTAAAGACTATATCTGATATATATATATATATTAACATTATTTAGAAAAAAAAAAGTAATAAAGTACGCATAGTTCGTTTTGTAAATTTTACATGGTTATTAACTCTACGCTTCTGCATCTTCAACATTGGTGTTTAAGTTGATAGCATCAACCTTTTCTTCCATTGCAGGTGGAGTGACAGTATCGTATGAATAAGTCTCTCTAGGCGAGACAGATAAGAAACTTTGTGTATGAGTCGAACGAGATGAGGCTAGAAAGTCGACACGTGTCCGAACTCCATCAAACATATGTTGTAATTCATTAATTCTGCGAGAATGACCTTGCGATTGAGTTCGTAAGCTCACCTAAGTAAACAAAACACTAATGATGAGAATTTTATTCCAAGAATATCCTTGAAGGCTTTGCTATTTTTCCAGATGTTAATAGAAAACCCAGCCAATATGTGTAGGCTTATTTCACCAAATCTTGCATAGAACATGGCCTGAACTCTATTTGCCTTGAATATTACAAAAAATTCTTTCTGTTATACTGCCCTTAAAACATAGACCACCCTTTCAAATCTTACTAACTAATTAATTCACTTTTCAGTAAACGAACTAGAATCACTGTTTCAATATTTATTATTTGATATGTAAATAGCTTATTGTGTTACTGGGTAAATAAATAATTATCTACCTATCTATCTTACTACATAACTTCAAAAGATTTTAGAAGAAATTTTATGCGATCAAGATTCCCCACCTCTAATTTATAAGAAATTTTTTGAAGAATTTATTGCTGTATACATAGGATAGTTGCTTTGATTTTGCAGCGTTTAAGCCTTAAAGGAAATGCTTCTTCTCTGTATCGCTTCAGCAAAGTTAGCTTTTATTGAATATTTTTTAATTTCCTAAAGATTTTGAAAACGCTTTTATACTGTAAACAAAATATGAATTATCCGAAGCCAAATTATAAATAATTCGTGGAATTAAAATTTCACTCAATTCTATGATTTTTTACGGAAAATTTTATTACAACCATACAATTTACAGAAATTCGTTTTTTTTTTTTTCATTTGCAAAGCACAGCGAAAGATAGTTACTGTACCTATTGTAGCCTAAAAACAAAAGTTTTTATGTATGTTCTCCACTAGTCATTCATGATTTTTCAACTGAAGACCCAGAAAACTAATGTTATTAAACACATTTCCAAAATAAACCCGTTTTTCAGTTGATCAATTGTTGTACGAGGCAAGAGTAAAGTATTAAAGGTAAATACTACGGCAAGTTAACTTGGAATACATGAACTAATATACCCACAACTACATTCAGATAGCTACAGTCTAATCATTAGAAAATGCATTCACGCTTACATATTCTGATCTTAAATCAGCAGTTTCTTGTATAGCTCTTTGTATAATTCCCTCAGCATCTTCGACGTTTTTCATTCTTGTTCCGACTTTACTTGGCTCTGTTGTCGTGTATAAGGATTCATCAGTGAGATCAGAATTGCTTCCTCGAGGTGTGGTTGCATTAGAACTTGAATTCGACATTTCTCTATAATTTTAACTTAAAACGGAAAAAAAACTAATTATAAACTTTTGATCCTTATGAATTTACAAAGACTAATTAAGGAAATTATTCGTCATCGAAATTATGAATAATTATTTAAAGTTGACTTAAAGCTGAAAATATATCCACTTCTAAGAAATCATCATAAGATTATCAAAAGGAACATTCTCATACATTGTATGAAACATTAGAATTAGAACCTCTGGCTTAAAAAACCTGTGTTCTAAAACTAAGCTGTTGTTATCTACTTTTTGCACCTACATTGTATGTTAACCTGAACAATCTTTCAAATTTATAAGCATTAAACAGCCCATCTAAAAACTTATTTTGAAAAAAAAATCCAAACGAATAATTTCATATAAAAGTTAGGATATTCAGGATTTGCAAAAAAGGGTTTTTAATATGCAAATAACAAAATGTACATATACATTTTTAGAAAAATTTATAAGAGACGTAACGGAAAATTATAAATTTCCAGATAGTCAAAAACTTTTCACTGTATAAAAATGAATCGATTTCATGGAATATGTAAGCAAATCATTACGGCTCAGGACGTAAAATATCAATTAAAACAAGCATGGTAGACTGGAAGTGGACGCGGTAAACACAATTAATGTTGTAGAAGCTTAGCTTTTCTTGGAATATTAGCGCGTTTTTATGGCAGATAAATTTGTGATGCGTTTTTTAACCAGCCTTGACTTTCAAAAAAAATTTATATTATATAAATTACGGTATACGCACTACAAAAAGCAAATTTTTTCACAACACAAAAAGCAAATGTTAATTTCAAGTAAGCCTTTAAATTATCATATGTTTTTGGAAGAAAAATTTTTTATGCCACTGCTTAAATATTAACAAGGGTCGAAAAAAAGTTTAAGGCAGGGGCCCTAAATTACTCCAGAAAATCCCTCACCTAAAATACTCCAGAAGGCCAGAAAATTTTGTAAATAAGGGTTATTCATAAATTCATCAAGAAAACGTGTTCCTTTGGCACCTGGTAACCTTTTTTTTATTTTATTTTAAGTTTGGAGCAAGGACGAAGACAAACACACAACAACTAATTTCTTTTGTGTTCGCCAAAAATTGGTTGTTATGCAGGTTCGAACCACTGAGATTCTATCTCAAGGCGGGAATCGCTAACCATTAATTAGACCATAAACATGCATAGTCTTTCATAATAGAGAAATCGATAGTAAAAACATCAAGCCATAAATAATCAACATAATCCTGGCATACAAAATCAACTATTATCATAATTACAATAAAAGTTTGATTATCTTTAAAAACCCATGACATATATTAAACAAAGAATTGACAATATCAACTAAAATTTAAGGAAGCAATTTTTAATAAAAACAAACAGCAACGGTGGAAATTCCTTATTACATTACAAGGTCATCGCAATTAAAAGTGAAGGAAGTGAAAACAAACATCCTGTAAAACTAAAACCTAATTCAAATAAATCCTTGTGAAGTGTTTTACAGTAAGCTAATATAAAAACTAAAATTTTAAATTAATTCTACATACTATTACAAACAGATTATTGAACTAAAATATTAACGGCATATTCAACCGAATTTATAGAAAACCTAACTTCGGCTTCCTGATTCGAGATTGAATGATCAATTAATTTTTGTAGATATTTTAGAAGAAATAATTCTAATTTGATTATTTTTATCCCCGTAGCTAGAGAGTCAACCTCAAAATTTCTTTGGATCGATCTGGTGCAAAAGTAAAAATTCTGGTAAATTTCCGGGGGTAAGAAAATGGTGATAAACATTAAAAAATTTTCTTTGTTTGAATTTTGACAAATTTTTATGCATAGGGAAGATTTAATTTTCAATGCCCTGAAACCGATAATTTTGTTCTATTGATCGTGAATTCCAGAGGAGAGGGAAATTTATAACCAAACCAGGTATTATACAAGTAAAAAAATAAGTTTCATAAAGTTAAATTACTAGCACCTGCTAGTTTAAATTAAAATAAATATCTTTTTGTCTAAAATTTTAAAATCATTCTCAGAGTCAGCGATGCCGTTTTGGTAGCTTTAGCTACTATTTCTTTTTGGGAAAATTGTTTAAAAAAATACTGAAGATTAATGAAATTTTACATAAAATCTACTTAAAGAAACTTAAATAATTCTGCAGGGATAGATTTCTTAATTGTATTGATATTCCGAAAATTCAAGTGTTTTTCTGTTTAGAAGGTAAGAAACTAGATAAAGCTACGGATACCGGCATGGTTGACTCGAAAAATAACACGAATTATTTTAACACTTACAGATTTTACTTTTAGATTATAAAGAGTTTTTTCTTGTTATAAAACTATATAAAATATTCATTTAAACCATTTTTTTACCAATAGAGTTATAAAATATTAACGCTCCACTAAGTCATTACTAATCCTTTGGCGAAAATTTTCTTTTTGAATAAATTATAATATAAGATTTATTTTATTTTAATCGTAATATTTCAAAAATAAAACCTTTTACTTGTATGTAAGATATATTTAGATACATACATTGTAAAACCGCCATACGTTGTATACTGAATTAAAATTAATAAAAGTCTTCTTTGGGTTATCTTAAATTGAAAACAAAAAATAATAATAATATAATAAAAAAAAAACGGTTAAAAAAATTGGTTTTTAAATCCAATACATGATAAAATAAGTAAAGAAAAGCAAATAAATGCAGAAAAAGTTATATTATTGGAAGAAAAAAAATTTATCAAAATCATAACTTCTCTTCTGTCATATTTTATTTGTTAACTACAAGCTCCAACGCACGAAACTGGTCTGCAACAGGTGTAATGAAACCACGCTAAATAAAATGAATTATTAAATGAATATTGGGCACAAATTAAGAACGAAGAGCACAAAAAACTCTCATCAAAAAAATCTATCAATATCTTAATAAAAGCTTCATGATTCTCAAAGAGGTGCGCACAGCGAAACTTCATACAAACCTTGTAGTTGTTAGTGGACCGAATATAAAGCGAATGGATAACTTTTTACAATAAGACCAAATAATCAAGGCTGTGGCTCACCAGAACAAATCTGAGAGATTAAAGAAAGTGTTATGTATGCTGTGCTTGACATCAGCGCTGTTGCATTGCTGCTAAGTACTCAAAAATCCATAAATAATGATCATAGCATATAGCTATGATCATTAACGACCTATAAAAAACTAAAGGTTGTATTTTATCACAGTAAGGAAGGGATTTTCAACATCATATAATCTACCACAGTATTACTTTTGTGGTCGCAAAAGTACGGAAACATGCTCAAAATTCAAAACGCCCGTGTAAGTTTGCCAGTGATTGCAACAAAATATAACGCGTCCAAATATTCCCGAGTCATACTTATTTGAACGGATATGGAGACCTAAATGAGGAAACACGAACTTGCTTGTTTAAATTTTAGGTGCTGCAAAATATTTTCCTCAGCTGTAGTTTAATAAGTACTTTTTATAGTCGCATATCTATTTCATACAGGAACAACGCATAATAAAATTTAAAATAATTGTAAATAAATCTGCTTATCAGTATTTTCTATTCTTTTTTGGATAGGAAATAACTGGAAACTTTGTATTTCTCAAAATACTTGTTGAAAAAATATAATCAATTTCTGGAAATAAACCTTTTTTATCTAAAAAAGGGGTAAACTTAAAAAATTTAGTATTAAAATGCGAAGTCAAACAAACAAAAAATCGGAATTCCTTGTACAACTCGCCACATCGCATCAACTCATAAAAGTAAACAATTTGTCAACAAATTTTTTGCTATCAGAAATACAAATATTGTTGATAAAGTAGTTGTTGCCACAGAACTCGCTAATGACACAATAGCCGATGCTTTTTACGATATCCTTGAAAAGAAGGGCGCTAAAACCGACTTTGATGTAATTGACAACAATTCACCTGATGGAAACGACGTGGATTCTCATCGAATAACAGAATCGTTACCACCATAACCATTGACACGGATAAAATTGTTGATACTGAAATAATGAGCAAAATATTCAATGCTTATAACTGTAAACGAACCATAAAGAAAAAAATCCTGTTGCTTTTGCATATTGGAAAAACCATTTTATAAGCGTAACTACAGTTAAGTAATTAATGTAAGCAAGCATTTACATTTAACGTGGGGGCCAACAAATAGCAAGCTATATTTCTAGAAGGGCCCATGGATTTGATCCTGGTGTACTTACAGCTCCTATTTGAGCTTACAGTAAAGAAAACCATTGGTCTCTAATAAGGATCGAACTTGCACCTCAATACCAGAAACCAAAGTCTTAATCGCTCGACCAGACAACTATCACAACGGTTCTGCATCCTGTATATAACCAGAGGGAATAAAACATTTCAAAATGAAAGTTTTAATGTGATGATAAGAAATAATTTCCAAACCAACATTTATCAGCTTAAAACAATTGAAATTCGGTACATTTGACGCGGTAAGCAATTTCAACATTGAGTGTGTAAAGCAACTGTCTTTCTGCATGCAAAACTAAACATGATTCCTGACTTTTATAATGCTCAAGGTCGTTGCAGATTAAATGAGTAAAACTAGCTGAATAATAAACCACAGAAAAAACAAACTTGTGAACCGGATACGCAAACAGGACCTCCCCGAAGAAAATGAAGGCGTGTTGTATGAAACTGGTGGATTTAAATTTTTTTAAAGCATAGATTTTGTTTTCAGAACAATATAATACCGTTTTAATTGACTAGACTAAAATAAAGATCTGCGCTTAAATAGTATAGAACCACCTTAAACTAATATTTATAGTTTTTATAGGTCTAGATTCTATTTTTATTTCGTGCGTTTTTCTCAAAATGTAATTTTTGGGTGCGCCGCTGAGAATGCCTCATGAACCAAAATAGCTATTATAATGAAATGTTCACCAGTTTTCCATCATACTAAATGCCACAAATTAAGTTAGACAAATTTGGTTTAAATATGCTAAACTTTTAACTTCATGTCAAAATAGAAAAAATTTGAGTTTTAAATCCGACACTGCGAGCCTTATGAGAATATTTTTTCAGTCAAAAATCTGTTCCGTTTGAAATATGCATTCTTAAATTTATATCAAAACTGTTTTCCCTACTTTCTTGGCGGGCAGATCTGGTAAAATATGTCTATGTTGCTAGGGACCCGATTACCATAGCATAATATAATAACATAAAAATTACCTTTTGGTTTCAAGATGGTTTTTAGACTGCTTTTCCCCCTGAACTAATTTAAATTATACTTGTTGCAAAAAAGAAAAAAAAATAATCTCAAGCAACACTTTTTATTTTAAACCTAGTGATTCAAGTGCTCTGCTAAATCACGTGTTTGCAGTTGCAAGGTAGCCACCTTATAGAGATAGCCACTTATTTTACGGAAAAATAGTAGGTTCAAACAAAATTTTGGGAATCAAGGTAAATCTTGCAGTGAAATATATTAACCGTTCGATTCGATTATTTTAACGTGGGGCCTACACAAATATTTTTACGAACTAATTTATTAATAGAAGGACCCACGAGTTTTGCTTAGAGCTCCCATTTGAGAGCTTCGTCCGGGTACTACAAATAACCATTATATATACTTATATTACTGGTATCGGACACTCACTGCGTTTTCAATATTTGGATTAGACAGATACAGGATCAGAAATTATAACATCCTAAGCTAATCGTAGAATTTTTTTGAAATCGAGATGATAAAATAAAAAGTAAGGAAATTAATTTCAAATACCATTTTGTAGAAAAGGAGAATAAATTTTTGAAAGCACATGAAGTTATAATAGATAATAGGAGAAAACTCAAGGAATGGCAGTAAACCAAGAGAATTAAAGAAAGCAGTGTTTGCTTTGCAATAAAAAGCAATGAAGTTGTCTCGTTTTAATATTCAGAAAGACAAAACGAAGATACAACTAAAGAGAAAAAAAAAATAATAAAAAAAAAACACAAAATGCGTTATATATAAAACTCCATTTTATCTTACATTACGGTCCATCTTCATCCAATGAAAATAATGACTTATTCTTTTCATTTTTTTCTTGAAAAAAAATAATCCAATTCATTAAGAACTCCTTGACACTTTTTTTGTTGATTGAGTATTCCTAAAACTAATCGAGGAAATCGAATAAACAAACCATATATCAATAGGGTCTACGGTTTTTCTCGCCGGAACAGGAAAATTTCATTGTTTCGTAGGGATATTACGAAGAATCTTTGATACTATATCATAAATCTGCAATGTATAGGCTTTCTAACGAGGTTTCAACGACAATCCTGTGACAAACACATCAAATCTTAACACATTTTAAAGATTGACCTAGAAGCCTCGAAAAATAGTGGAGAGCGGGTCTTCAAAAGTGAAAAAATGTGAAATTTTTATTTTTGATAACCAATATTGTGTACAATGTTGCCAAATTTCATGTCTCTAGCATCAATACAAACATTTTTTCAAGCAGGGGTAGATTCTAATCTAAAAGAAACCAGAGACAAAGATTTTAAAATAAATTAATCCATGAATTAAAAATTTTTCTAATGCACATAGAAGAATGCACTAAAGAGAAATTACAAAAAACATTTTCTGTCAAAAGTTGGTCTATTTTAAAAACAGCTTTCAACTTCCAAAAAATAAGAAATAGTCTTTTCTCGAAGATTATAAATAAAAATCTAAAAACATGCATGCTAACATCTTACGCTAGCTTGAGCGTAAACACAAGAATAAGAGATGTCGGCAAATCATTACACTTATTGTCCTTATGAACACAGTGAAATTAGGTCATTACCTCAAACAAAAATTTTTCTAAGGTTTTCCCTTCGGATTTCAAGAAATCAATTTACATTACATCATTTGTACTTTCAAATTTAAGTTCATTAACTCATTACAACATAGAGTATCGGAGGATCACAATAAGAGGAGGGTGAAAATAAGATCAGGGAGTTAGAGTAAATTTACCATGCTATTCCATCTGACAAAATTTTTCTAAGAAGAAGACTGTTTGCTGGTTACTGATGTTAATATAAGAACATAAATAACCAGTTTCTCATGTAAATTGTCCAAGAATTTCCTATAATACAAATATTTGCCATGTTAAAAAATTTCACGAGAAAAATATTTAATTTTTATAAAAAAAGTATTTGTTTAGTTTTTTTAAGGAGCGTTATTGATAGGTTTGCATTAATTCCTGACAACTATAATGTCGTGTATAGATTTTAAAGAGATTTAAATATTTCACACATAATGAATCAAAATAAGGAGAAAAATTAACATTTTCGAACACCATACCAAATCTTACCATAACCATAATCCTTAGTTTCTAGTTTATCCGACCCAAAATCTTAACCTACCCATAAGCCTCGGTTTCTAGTTCATCCGACCTAAAATAGACAATAAAAGCTGTAAATCACAAAAAATCGGCAAAATGAAAGCTTAAAGATGTATTACTTCGGATTTAGTTTTTACTTTTTTGTCAGTCGCAAACTTAGATGTTTTTTTAATTCATTAATAAAAGTTGAGTTTTTGAACTTCACTAGATTTTTAATTTGAAGAACTTCAGTAAAATTGTTTAGCTTTTGATCTTATGGAATAAATCAGCGTTAAAGAAGATTTTTGTTAACTTCTTAAGGACTGTTGATGAAACACTTTCAGTTTGATGAATTCACTACACTTTTTCTTTTTCACCACCGTCTTTTTCAGACACCCAATAAACCCATAAAAACGTTTTTAAACATAACCTCAAATTCAGTAAGTGTTTAAGGATGCTATTGAACTAAATACCTACTCCATAACCTTTATGATAAGATACGAAATAGATTACAGCATAAGAATGAGATGGTGTTTTTCTGGAACCAGGTTTTATGCCAAACATAGTTTAAGAATTCCAAAAGTAATGGCCAGACTAATACGAGCACCAATTCATAGGCGTCTCAATAGAAGCGTTCATATTAAATAACAATACCATATAACATTAATACCACTCAAACTCTATAATGCATACTACAATCTATTCCAAACAATTTTCTAACTTCCAAACAAATAAAATATTTGTCAAACACAGAAACTTTTAAGAATCACATTACTTAACTAAACCATGAGTTTTTTCATGCTTTTAAAGTTTATTACAAACGTGGGGAAAGCATCATAATGGAGATAGAATCACGGAAATAAAGCAATTTTAACAGCGTGAGAATATGTTAATTCTTTAGCAAAAGATGCTTTGATTTCAATCTTAACAATTAATATTTTTTAACACTAAAATTAGTCAGAACATTTTCTTCAAGACTGTTGTAAGCATTTTATATATATAAAACAGAGCAAATGCTCCTGGTCTAATAATTGTTAAACCTCACAGGGTGTTTTAATTTTTACATCGTTAATCTAGTTGCCTGTGTTGTATACATAATGAAGTCACCATAAGAAAAATTTAAGTTAATACCATCACTCTAAATTAAGCGATTTTAGCAAAACCCTGTTTTTTGTTTTTCACTAGTAATAACGGTGGTAAAACTCCAAACCACGCATATAGGATAAAATCAGAAGTAAAATCTTGTTTTTATTATTACGGGGTTTAAATAAGAAGCGTAAAGAGATTCCGCTACTTGACACGAGCTTTCAAGAGAAATTAAAAGAGAAACAAAATTACTTGAAACTTACGTTTAGCGTCTAAAGATTATACAAAAAATTTATCGTAGATTCAAAATCTGGCATCAAATTTTGCTTTTTTAAATAGATTTTAACATCGCGGTTTGTATTTGAAAATGCCAGTTTTATTGCACTTATATTTAATTTTTCAATCTGTCTATGTATTAGTGTTGTGACAGACAATTTTTGTGTCAATCCTTGCCATCATTTGTCTCTTATCTTAATATTTATCCTTGTTGTTATTTTTTGCTGTCTATGATCTTGTCTAATTTTCATAGTATATGTATATTTTTTGTGGCAGAATAAGCTTGCTTACCGCCTTAAGATACGCAATAACTCAGCTTCAAACGTTCATAAACATAGCAAAATAAAGTTAAAAGAAATTAATTAAATAAGCAATTAATTAAACAAACGTTTAAGTTTAATAAATCATTCCATGTAAATTCTGGTACTAAATCTGTTTTTAGAATACGCACTTTCAATTTCCCCTGCAAGTGCCTTGAAAAGATCATCGTCGTTAATAGCTACCCGAATAGTTCAGTAAGTCAGACATCTGACTCCAAACCACAAGGTCTTGGGTTCAAATATGGGTATCAACCACTTAGCGTATGAGTAGCATTTTGATGCGGTGTTTTTTCAGCTGACAAAACGAAAAACTGATATACTAGCTTATGAGAAACAGCTGATAATCGTATTTTTTGAGACACTTTATCAAGCTAAATCTTCATGACAACAAGAGAGCTAAGTGATAATACATGTATTTTTTTTTCAAGAACAGTCATAGTGCGTCTGACTGATAAAACATTATGATTTCAGAAATCAAATTACACCTTCAATAATTGATCGTGCGCAAGAGGTTATATTTGGTGTTGGAACACCAGTTGAGCAGAAGTAAGTAAGTAAGTAAGTAAGTATTTATTCACTATCAATAAAAATATTACAAAATAAATATTAAGAACGTCGTTTAAAAAAAAAAAAAAAAATTAAAATTTTACTGCATACCACAATATTTTAAAAAACAGGTATTGATAGCAGGGATAAGCACAAGAAAAGCCAAAGCC
>JAUZNK010008497.1:0-24648 GCA_035046665.1 Euphysa ruthae
ATTTTTTAAATGAATTCTCTCGTCTTTATTTTTCCTGGTCACGATGTCCGAGAAAAAAACGATTTGAAACGAACAAACCATTAATCCTATCATACATTGACTGCTTACAAATGCTTATTTTCAGACCTAAATGCATAATTTAAAATAGTAGCATTTGCACATGGTTGCTTGCTAATATGTGTGTTTATCTTGGTTATTAAAATACATTGAAAGACACCAGAAATAGCTGTTAGGGCCATTCTAGGGATAGTGAGTTAAAAAATTTTTTAAAAATAAAAGGAAAAGGGGGAAGAGGGAAGGGATTAAATAATAGGAATCGTTTTCAAAAACTTAATGCCATCCCTGAAGCTAGAATAACACGTTTTCTTCACTTTATACACTTTAGAATTTCATGTTTGCAGTGAAAATTTATTTTTTACATAAAAAACAATGTTGCATATTTTTCTGTGCGAAGTTTTTTATTGGAATTTGCATTTCTTGGAGTGTCTTTTTTTCAAATGTTTAATATTTTTTTTTGGTCTAAAAATGTTAACAATATATTGGAAGAAATTTTTATTTCCAGCCTGCATGAAGTTTTTAACGCTTGTACAGCTTATTTGAAAATTAAATAATTTTTTATGGTGAGTATGAAAAGAAGCTATTATTTTATGGCTTTTTTGATGAGTAATAGGGTTTATTCACTTTGTTTGATCTCAGTTTATTTTATTGCGGACTATACATAGTATAGTTTTATAGAAAATAAAACATTTTTTATAGATTGTTGGATAAATTTAAATGTTGGTGGAAAACGATTCAAAACAGCAAGGTATGTAATAAGAAAATTTAATTTACAGTAGTATAAAAAATTTCTTACATTCGATTTTTGAGTTTTTGCGCAGTAGGCAGCTTTTGACACATCATGGCTCTGCACCAGTATCTCAAGTGCTGCTTTAATCTAGGTTTTAAAACCTTTAATGAGATACCAATTTTATAATTGTTCCTACTCCTATTCATATGTGTAGGTACATAAGTTTTTTATTGAAAAGCCTTTTATTATTCTTCCTGAAAATTTGTTACAAGTTTTTACTCTATTTGGGTAAAAAAAAATACATGTTATTTTTAAGGTTTTTGCAAAAAAATTACAATTATTATTTTTTTTTTTTTTTTGTGTGAAGTTTAGTAATCACAGAAAATATCTTTTGAATACTATGAACACATACAGATAATTACTTTTCAAGCACCTGGATCCAGTTCATTGCCTGAAATTACAGAATTTTCTCAAATACAGAATGTTCCAGTTCAAAACAGAACAAAAATAAAAAGCTGTATATCAAAGGTAAAAATATATAAAAAATATGACTTAACTTTACCTACTGTAATGTAAAAACTAATGAAAATTCATGTTTTTTTTTGCCAAATCCACCAAATGTGATGCCAAAAATTTTTTAAAAGCTTTTATCTGTTTAAGTTTATTTCCACTTAATTTACAAGAATAAATTGTGACTATTTTAGGAATTTTTATGCTTATAAATTTAAATTGTGTGTGAAATTTATTCAGCGGCTCTATCTTTCTACTAGATCCACAGTGTAGAAATTCTTTTCAATTTTTTTGATCACCCATTCTTAATTTTTAATATTAAAAATTAAAAAAAGAAGCTTGAAAAAGGAAGCATTGAAAAATTTTTTTTAATGTTTTTGGTAAGTCGTATTGAAAAAAACGTAAAAAGACACGTTTTAAATCTTATGAAATTCATTTTATTCAATGAAACCTGTGTTTTCTAGCACTTGAGTTTAAATAAGTTGGACAAGCTTCTGTAAAAATATTTTCATATCAAAAATTTATGCTTTTATAACCTTTTGGTTCAATAGAATCACTAGATTTTGTTTTTCCACAAGTCGTCCTACCTAGTTCCTAACTAAATGCAACATATTAAGCATTGTAACAATAATGTAAATAACAGATCTAATGACCACCAGCTTAATATTTTAAAAGAAAAGTGGGTTTTTTGCCATGGAAACACGTCATAATTACAACAAGGCGTTGCGCTCTAAAGATAAATTTTCATAATAAACTATTCTGCAAACAGCTTTTTGGTGCTTGAACTTAATTCTTTATTTAAATGCAAAATGGCGTAACTCAATTTTCTCTCAAATTTAATTTTATGCCTATTTTAAGTAAACCTATCTTTAGTAAGATTAAGTATTGGTGTAAGTTTTTAAAACATTGGTGTTATATGAAATAAGTGTTTTATAGAATGAAAGTTGTCAGCTAAGTCAAAAAGTCTGTTGTTATCCTGTTTAGTAAAAAAATTTTTTGTATTTAGGGCTACGCTGCTTAAATATCCAGAAACAATGCTCGCAAGGATGTTCAGAGATTCGGGTATTTTTTTTTTTTTTTTACTAAATTTATCAAAAATTTATAAAATATTGCACTCTTGATGGATCATATATTTTCTATTAGCCCTTTTTGTGCCTTAGGCTAAATTCAAATTTATAAGCTATGCTGGTACAATTAATTAATCCTAACCATTTGAAGATATTGCATTGCTGACATCAGCATAAATTTCTGGGCTCCTCTATCTTTCAGCTAAATCCAACTAATTTAGAAAAATAAAAAAACATTCCAAATTGAATTTTTACATAATATATTTGTGTCCCAGTTTGCAGATATAATGCATTTCTTTGAGGACAATGGACAATAGTCCAGTTTTTTTAAACAATAGATTTATTGTTCTCAAAGAAATTTTATTTTAGAATGGCTTGTATTCCCATTTATTTCCCTACTAGGGTAGACACTTGTACCCATTGTGGTGAAGTTGTTTTAGAATTTTATGGTTACTGTCTGAATGTGTTTTTACATGAATTGTATTTATTGAGAATTTTTGTAAGTTTTAGGAAACTGCTTTCATTAAGCATCTAACCTAGCATTGAAATCACCAATTCAAAAGCTTACAGACTTTTTCCTCAAAAAAACTTTCTATTCAAGAGTGCTAATAAATCTTTTGCAAACTTTTTCAATTTTGTTGTTAATTATGTGACTATGGATCTCATATGTATTGCATAATCATTAACTCATAAAGGATTATAAAATGGAATATCTTGAATCCTTCCCATATTGAGGACTATGTTGTATATTTTAAACTTTAGTTTGGTATTTTAGATCAGTGTGCACCAAGTACAGTAGACGAAAAAGGCTACTATTTGATTGACCGTTCTGCAGAATACTTTGAGCCGTTGCTAAATTACATGAGAAATGGTACATTGATAATCAACAAAGGAATCAATCCTAGAGGTGATATACTGTTTGGTACTGGGCCTTCTTCCAAGTTATTTCTGGTTATCTCATCTTTATGTGGCTCTGCATCCTTAACTGAAACAGAATTATTTACAATTATCTCAAAATTATATTTTTTGTTATAAAATTTTATAATTTGCACATTTGAAATTGCTTTTTACCATCACTTTGCTTCTATATACACTTGTTGGTAAATTTCTACCATGATCTTACTTCTATATACACTTGTTGGTAAATTTCTACCATGATCTTACTTCTATACACACTTTTTGGTAAATTTTTACTGTCATCTTACTTCTATATACTTGTTGGTAAATTTTTATCATTATCTTTTACTTCTATATACATTTGTTGGTAAATTTTTACCATCTTATTTTTATATACTTTTTTTGGTATTTTTTAAAAATTGCTCATGTTTGAATCTAAAAATAACATATTGCTGCTATATTATTAAGTCCACATGGAACTTTTTTTTATAGGAGTATTACAGGAAGCAAAGTTTTTTAATATAAAAGAAGTTATTCAAGAGCTGGAGCCAATTATCAAAGTAACTTTTTACTCAAATATTTAGATAATTGAGATAACTTTATATTATTACACAATTAATTATTTTATCTTAGATTCAATAATAAAAATTGATAAGGTTGGTGTTTAGTCTTCTATGTCTTATTTGTATTTATTAAAACTCCAAGTTTTTTATATTTAATAAATTTTGGAAAATATTTTTGGTTTTATAGCTTTTTAACAAGTTTTAAACCTAACATAAAATCTCTCTTAACCATATATGAAAGGATATTATGCAAGCCAGATTCATGAGATTATAACTGGTCCTCTGATTGATGCCAACTCTGAAGTCCATCATATAAGTAGGAAGTTTCCACATGCTTCAGGAATATTTTTTCAAATTAGAGTCTTTTCTTGTAATATAAATTTTAAAATAAAGTAATGTGTTTATTTTTAAATGTTTTTTTTATTTTAAAAACTAGCTCATGCAGACCGTCCTCTCAAATGGCATTTTGCAATGCTTATGATTGAAATAATTCAAATTAAAAAAATAAAAAGTATTAAGAAATAAAAGTCATGATGATAGTTTTTTATAGGTTTTTGATATTTTTTTTACGTCTCTTTGTATATGTGTACTTTATTCCTATACGCCCTGGTGCAGCACCATTGTTTCGTATCGTCTCCCTGCAAACGGGGGTTTTTTTTTTTTTTTTTTTTTTTTTTTACAAAATTTTTACAAAAGCTTTTAGGACGTTTTTACAGTATCATCCATAAGGACATTTTTAAAATGTCATCCATTATAGTTCGTTTTTATAAAAATTGTCCATTATTAAGTGAGTGTGTTTTAAACCAGAAGTAATTTGGGATAAAATGTGGCTTATTGTAGTAAGAGAGACAAACAATATTGTTTAAGATAACAAGCCTTTAGATTAGTCTCAGAGACACTAATAGCGTCCTTCATTTTTATTTAGAAAAAATATAAACGAATTGCATCGGACAAAATGAAAAACGCTTACAGTAGATGATATATAATAATGCAAAATACAATGAATGAGGGCCAGTTAACTATAAATCAAAATATATATAGGGATGCCAACCCTTTTTTTAAAACAATAACTCACTATAAAGTTTTGGATATCAAATGAAAGATTCTGTTGTATGTTTTCCAAAAATTTATCATTTGTCAAAATGGTAGCTACCGTTCAATAGTTATGACTGTTTGAAATCACAAATTTCATCAATTTTCCTGTTAAAATCTCTTAACCTTTTTGACATGAAAGTGGAAACAAAATTGTGTTCGAGGTCTAAAATTTGACATATCGAATTGTAACTCAACCAAAAAAATTTAAATAACCTATATTTTTGGCAGGTAGATACAAAAAATAATTTTTCACAAAAAACTAGAATTTTTTATGAGAAATCTTTTAACAGGAGAAGATAGGGGCTTTTCCGAGAGTAAAATTTGAAATATTGGGTCATAATTTAACCAAAAAATTATATTAATTTTAAAAAATGCTGAAAAAGCCAATTTTTTTATTTATATATATATTTATATATATTTAGATTAAAATATAGGTGATGAAAAGAAAAACAGTAAAACTATAATAAAATTTAATATAAATCTGCAGCGAGAGCTGATTATCCAATGGTATTAAAATTATTAAATGTACCTAAAGTTTTACTATATATTTCATATATTTAACAAAATAATATTTTTTCCCTTGACTGTATCACTAATAAGAAAATTATCTAAAAATAACACAAATATTTTTATATAATTACAGTCCAGGATTTAAAACCAACGGAAAAGATCAACTGAAATGTAAAAATACATAAAAGTTTTATAAATAAAAAGAAAAAAATAATAACTATGGTGTTAACCCTTTAACCGTAACTGACCTACTAATACATCAGTCCCGACCATGTAAAAAATGTTATTGACGTGCTATTACTCACACTGACTACTACTCATTGAACAGCATAATGGGCAAATAATATATATCAGTTGTCGGTAGAATTGACAACAGAACCTTCTCTAATAATTTATGCAAATTTCTAGGCCAGGCTTGTCACAATGATGTAATCACAACTGAAGATATTACATAAATTAAAATTGTAAAATATTATTTAAAATGGCTATTTACAGCGTTTCAAAAACAAAACTTTCTCTTGATGAGATTACAAATTATTTAATTCAGATTTCTTTGAGTGATTCTGATTTTTGGGATGAAGAATACTTTGACATAGATTCAGAAACGGATGAGGTGATTGATGAAAACCTACGTGGAGAAGATTAAGAAGCTGATATTGATGATATCACAGTCCCAAAACCAAAAAAATAATCGAAATAGGAAGTTAAAAGTCAGTATGAAAATGTTGAATGGCAATCTGCTGAACTAGTTAGAATAACTAGACATAAATTCACTGTTGATAACGTCAGTGAAATTGTTATGAATTATGACACAATGGAAATTTTTGAACTCATTGTGAGGAACGAATTGTGAATACATTGCATACACGTTTTTGAATTTATATGTTTATATGCTTATTTGCCATTTTTATGAGGTTTTACTGCATATTGTCCCCTATCATTTTAATAAAAATACTTGAGCATCAGCCAGTCTTTGAAAATTAATCACATGTACAATTTTTGTTAAAGTAATAAAATATATATAACTATTGAATAATCACTGTCCGAAATTAGTTAATTATTTATATTAGTTAATTTTTACCATTTATGTTTGGCTTTCAGCTCAGATTAATTTGTGTGGCTTTCATCTTTTTTTTTTTTTTGTCAAGATGTCATTGTATTTGTTGTATTTACCTCAAAAAAATAAAACCTGGGAAAAAAAGAAAACCAAGTAAATTTGAGAGTGAAAAATAAATCTTGTTAATTGATACTAATACTACTAAAACAGCTGTTCCTCTTTTTACAAAATGCCTTTTTTATTTTTTCGCTCCTTTGCCTTAAGTCTGTTTTATCTTCAAGTTTCTTGCACTGTATTTGTCGTATCTTAAAATATGGACGAAATGCATTTAATTATTAATTCAAAAAAATTCACAGGTAATTCAATAATTTATAATTCCAACAAAACTCCAACTGCATGTTATCATTTAATATCTCCTTAAGTATACTAGATCTGAAGTTCTATATATATTTAAGATTTTCTAAAATTTATATTTGACATTGGGTCTTACAAAATGTGGTGCAATTTTCGAAAAAAAAACAAAACAAAAAGTTTGTTCTTACCATTTTGCTAAACCTTTCTACTCCCTAAAAATTGCTATAAAACTTATATATATATGCTTACCGTAGTGAAAATAACCATGATTTGTTTATGTTGAACGAATATTTGTTTTTTTGTCCATAAGAGCAACAGACTTACTTCTTACAAAATCTTTATCAGTGAATTACATCACTCATCATAAACAAATTTTGTTTTCATAATGCCTTCGCTGGAGTTGAAATGGGACAATGGTTGTATCATATTTTGCTGAAAATCTCCGTCCGAAATAATAAAAAGAGTCTTTGTTTATTTTGTTCTAGGAAAATGAAAGATAGAAATGTGCAAGCTATCAAATAAAACATTTCACTTTTAAGCTGAAGAAAAAAAATTTTCTGTCGGACAAAAATTAAAAACATTTTAAACTGAAGTCAAAAAAAAAAGTTTGTTTTTGATATCCTAACTACAAATAAAAGAATCCTACCTTTATGCCAATAAATATGATTCCTGGATAGCTGATCATACGTGTATTTCCAAAGTCGTTCATCTAATGATGGAAAAACACATTCACTTTAAACCATTTGATTCTGTTGACTAGTATATATATGGAGTGATGTTTGCAGCGCGCAGTTCTTGTCCAAATAAGTGTTTGACTTTGTGTTGATGTATATATTTTACTTTCCTTTGTCTTAAAATAAATTTTTATTTTATTAAAATATTAAAGATTAAATACCACATAAAACAACTTTTGAATTGCTTGGTCAAATGTTGTAAAGTCATATTCTTTGGAGATGAGTAGTTGAAAACAGCCAGAAAGTTTTATATTTTAATAGTTTAATAATTTTTGAAGCAATCATATCAAATTCTACAAATTTTACAAAGACCTCTCCCTGATGTGTTAAGTTGAGAAGGATCCATAAATTCAATTTTTCAATGAATCACATATCTATTTTTATCTAGAAAATACCTCATTAATTTTACGAATTTTTTATACATTTTTTATCAATTTTTACACCTGTCCAAAGTTTAATTTTCTTAAGGATATGTCAAAAAAGGCCATAGATTGGAGGTTTCCTAATAGTTTTTAGTTAAAAACTGTTTGGGGTTTCCAGTTTCCTAACATTTTCCATGATCTTGTGTCCTTATATAATCCATAGGTTTTTTGTGGTTCTGTGTTTAAATCTGTACAGCTTCTTTTATTTGCCTCTCATAATTTTAGATTAGTTTAACTATAAAGACGGCTGTGCCCCTAATGAAATTTAAAACATAAACTCCAGAAAAGATTTTCATATGTTGTTTTAATTTTTGGGTTTTGCTGTAAATTTCTTGAACATGTTTAGTCTTGCATGCTTTTATAAACCTTTTTTTTTTTAAATTTTGAGTACTCAGAGAAAAAAAAAGAAATATACTTTCTCCACATAAGGCTATAAAAAAAGGCTAATAACCATGCCTTGTATTTCTCATTAGGATATGCAAAGTTACTAAAGTTTTTAGTTAAAAAAAATAGATTTTTAATGACTTCTTCTTTATCATGAAACTTTTGTTATTAACGCTCCTTTATTTTTAACAGGCAGATGAAAAAGGCAATGCTTGCATCACTCGTTCTGAGTTCATGAGATTACTAATGACAACATCATCAGTAGATAATTTACGTTGCCAGGTAATTATTAAAAACTTTTTTTCTTTTTTGATTGATAGGGCTCTAAACTAGTCGAATAATTCACCAAAATTCATTCGTTTATTTTTTTGTTTTTTTTTTTTTTGTTTTTTTTTTATTCATTTTTCCCCTAAAAATTTGCTTATTTTTTAATTACTTTATAAGATTTTGCATGAATTCATAACTGAATAACTTTAACAATTTCTTATTTTAGAAAGTAAATCATCTCTTTTAGATACCAAAGTTTTTATAAGAATTCAAAGGACCACAGCATCTCTTAACCTATATGTTAAAACATAAAAGTTATCAGATTATTTTTGCATGTCAGATTTTTGAAAATTTTGTCTTTCACCAGGTTCTTAAACACGTTAAATTTGAACTGGAAATTATATTTCCAATTGTTCTCAACATTTTATAGACTGTTTCTGTCAAATTATTGCATCATGCTATAAAATATTAGTCTGAATTATATTGTTTTGTCTGCCTTTTTGAAAATTTTATCATGTAAAATTAGGACCAACAATTTTTAAAAGATTTTTTTAGAAATTATGTTTGTATATTGCAGAAATTTGATATGACGTTTAAAAAGATGTAGAATATAAGCTGCCTTTTGGTTGCATGTGCGTCTCTTGAGGTTAAAAATGTTTGTCTAAAACTTTACATAAGATAGAGGGTGTTTCAAGGCACTTAAACTCTGTCTTCTCCAGTCCAAAAATTTTGTTAAAATTAAGTTTTTAAAAGGAGTTTACATTGGGATTAAATTTTATTCCTGAGTTTATTATATATTTGTTGACTGTTATTAATAACCGTGTTTAATCCACTAAAAATTTTACTTCTTTTTAGGGTATAAATATTTCTTTAGAGTGTAAATCTTTCTTTAGGGTGTAAATCTTTCTGGTGCAGATTTGTCTTTTCTCGATCTTCGTTTCATCAATTTTAAACATGCTGATTTATCTGGTGCAAATTTAATGCATGCTAACCTGTCAGGATGTGATCTTTCATTGTCAAATTTGTCAAAGGCTTTTCTGGATGTATGTAGTTTTATTTAAACCAAAAATAATAAATAAGGTCTTTTATTTTATTGATTTTATTGATTTATTTCTAAATTGTTGTAGCAATTTTCTAGCGTTAAATTGGGCTTTAAATTTTGTAATGTTTTGCTTTCTGCTCCTTTTAGGTGTAGTTTCCTTTCATTTAGGTGTAATTTCTCTTATCATTTAGGTTTAATTTCAATTTAGTGAAATTCAAACTCAAAATCCTTTTTTTACTATCACCTAATCCAATTTGAGCAATTTATTCTGATATTTTTTGTGAAATCATGAGGGCAAAAAAATGAAAGATTTAGTTCAAATTTTGATTTTTAGTATGAAATCCAAATATGGTCTTAAAATCAAAAAATTCAAATTTTTTTGAAATTGGTTCATTAAATTTGTCTGGAATTTTCCACAAAGTGCTTCTTCTGACCTGTATCGCCACTTGTCAAAAATTCTGGTTTTTGGTACTGGGGCCAAATGGTCATTTTTGGACCAAAAATTACATATTTAAATTTTTGGAAATTATTTAATTTGTTTTGAAAGTTTCTGTGAAACTTGAGGAGCATTGTGTTCTTCTTTGAAACTATATATGACCTTTTGTCGAAAACTCTGGTATTTTGTTACTATGGCAAAATGTGGTCATTTTTAGAAAGAAAATGTCTTTTTTGAATTTAGTTTTGGAAATTGTTCATTATTTTATTTTGAAATTTTTTTGCAAAAATAGGTTTTATTTGGACCCATATCTTTTGATAAATGGCGCTTTTCTCTACTTTTTAAATGATCATTTTGTCTAATTTGACATAATGATAAATAGTAAAATTATTTTTGATTCATGGTAATTGCATGTACCTGGTACCATGTACCCACTAATAATTTATACCCCAATACCTCAGTTGGTAGGCATCTGACTCTCAAATGCAAAGGTCCTGTGTTCAAATTGGGATATCGTATGAGTAGCATTTTGGTTTAATAAATCTTTAACTTTCTGCTTAGCAGTAACTTCTAGTCTTGCAGGAAGTGACTTTTTTACCACAAAAAAAGAATTTGTTTTCTTTTTTATTATATTTTTAGTCTAATAAAAGAAAAATTATAGGTGTAGTGGTATAGCAGCAATTCCATTATGTTAATAACACTTAATATGAGAGATTGTGATTCTGAGTAGAATAAAATATTTTGTTTGATGATTGATTGAATAACATCTTCTTATTCTCTATTGTTTAGAAATTTTATTTAAAATAAGAATTAAAAAAAAGGAAAAAGATCACGTTATATTTGATGAAATGGTTTAATTTGACCCTGAATGTTCTTTAATCAGCTAAATAAAATAGTAGTTAAGCCCAACGGTATTGCGTTTTACATCAGATTTATATGAATTGAGTGTTGATGATGTTCATGTATTTACAACGTGGGTTTTCATATATAAATCCTAGTGACAGCCTTCTTGTGGACAAAGATTTTAATGTACATGATTTACTTATTTCAAGGCAAGCCACTATAGTTATTCCGAAAGAGGAAATTGAGTTAACAAAGAGTATAACAAAATTCGGTATTCATGTTGAAAGGTCTAATGAACGGTTAAAGAAGTTTGGACTGATTGATAAAACTATATCCCTAGCTTCAGAACCTATTGCTTCCCAGCTGGTTTACATGTCCTCGTGTCTCGTTAATTTTCAAGACCATTTTTGCAAATAATTAATAGTTTTAATTTCTTACATGTCTTGCTGTACATTTTTTTGACAGAAAAAAGTCTTATTTAAATTTTAGAGTTGTTCACTGTAAACCCATATTTACAATGGTCTAAAGCTGAAATATATAGATTAAATGATATTAGACCACCAGTTTAATCCTAAAATATTTAGAAAATGATGTCTTTGTTATATAGATTTATAAACAAAAAGTATATATATGTAAACTTTTTTCTGTCAGAAGGACTAGAACGAAAGGCAGAAACTTTTATAATCATTATCAAGTAAATGTTTTTTTGTGTATTAATGCTACAATCTTGGCTATAAATCTCCGCTATAGAGGTTTTCACAAATTCCCCCTTCTCTTTCTTCTTTCTTGATTAAATTGACCGCTTACCTTATCATTGTTCAGAAATAAAATTGAAATTTGTGGGAAAACGGATTTATCAGAAATATTTTCAAATTTTCTCTTTTTTTATCTCATTTTGGCCAGGCTTGTCTCAATTTAAAATTGAAAAGATGAAAAAGCTCCCCCTGATAGAATTATGCACCAAAATTTTAAAATGGGCTGCAAATTTGACTTTTTAGACAGCCAATGTGGAAACCATTTTCATGACTATTTACCCTCCTAAATTGTATGCTATTTATTAACCCCCTGACCTGTATGCTATTTATCTTCCTGACCTGTATGTTATTTATCCCCCTGACCTATATGATAATTACCCCCTGACCTGTATGATATTTATCCCCCTCCCCTGACCTGTATGCTTTTCATCCCCCTGATCTGTACGCTATTTATCCCCCTGACCTTTATGCTATTTATTCCCCTGACCTGTATGCTATTTATCGGGATTACATTGTAAAGAAGATATTTAATGAAATTGTTAATAGTTATTACATCACTTTTGTAAATATTATAGTTTTTTTTTTTTTTTTTTAATTTTGTTGCTTAGTTTTTCTACAGATATTTTAATTTTGAGTTATTTGTTATTATAGTTAAATTGTTAAATTGGTTAAAAGTTTTTGTTTATTTTTTTTCATAGGGGATAATAAGCAAATATAATTTTTTGTTCAATTCCTTTCCCATCCATTGTAGGGAAAAATTTGACACCAGATGAAATTCTATCTAACAATTTGAATCTCTGTTTGATCATGCGTACATGGAAACTTATGTATTTATAAATCAATTTATGAATATTTCTGTAAATAATACTGATAATGACAAAATTTACTTGTTATTTTACTTACATTTTTATACAGTTTGATAATGGGAATTTATTTACTTCTTTTTAAACACATAAAGCACCAATAGATGTGCCTACAAATCTCAAAATGAGAGTAAAAAACATTGGTCATTGGTGGGTGGCAATTTTTATTAATGGTTTTTATTTCAGGATGCAGACCTGGAAGGGGTTCAAATGAAACGATGCAACTTAGAGGGAGCATCACTGAGAAATTGCAAATTTGAATCTCAATCCAGTGAGAATATAGGTGCTAATCTAGAAGGTATGTTTTTACGTAGGCATTTATTTTAGTGGTTAAGTTTTTTTGTTAATTCCAAAGGTAGATTTAAAAGTCGACCCCTGCATAATGGAAATTATTGCAATCAATATATTTAGAATTTGATGTCTGTTCTTTTATAATCATACTGAGTGCCACAGCGTTTTCCAAAAGTTTTTATTCAGTATTTGCATGATTAATTTGATGGCAAATAAAAGATATACCGTACGACAATGTTAGCAACTGTTTACTAAATAAAATAACATTTTATTGTGGCCTGACACACAAAACACTTTAATTGATTTGTTTTTCGCTAACGTAAAAGTAATAAACTGCATTATATTTTTATCTCCGTCACCATTTCTGTCAAAAATAGATTGCACTCGGACAAACAAACATTTTAAACTGTTATTTCCGATGACCGGTGCTAATTTTCAGCCCTGATATGTCAAACTATACTTAATGTTTTATGCATTTTGAAAGTGCTTGTTAAAACTCCATAAGTATAGATTAAGGTATTACTCATGCTCAGAATGATAGATTAAAATTGAATTATTTTTTTGACAAAATTTTATTATAAAAAATCATGAATTAAATACTGCTTTACAGCCCCCTTTTTGCTGCCGCAGACCGTTGATGTGGCGGTATTTATCATAGTAATGATGGCATTATATTGTGACGAGAAAACCATTTATTTAGTCCTGTTATTGCCACAGAAAATGAAACACAAAAATTTGATTTTTCGATTTTTTTTTTTTTTTCAAAATATAAACTATTACCAAAATCTTTTATGATGTTGAAAATTATCATTTCTCCAAAATTTCTTAAAAAAAAATTTTATCAAGAATCTTGTGCACTTTGTCTGAAATCAAAATTCCAGTAAAAAGCACCATTATTTAAGACTTGTTTACACAAGATTGCAACAACTTGATATTAGGCCAATTACACTCCAGGGTTTAAATTAACATTTTCTAGTTTTCGAGCCATCTATTTTTTGCTCTATCATATCAGGTAATAAGTGGCTCTCAACTCTAATTTTTAAATGTTTGATAAGCTATGACAAAAGGAAAAATTTATATCTCCACTTTACCCATATGTTTTTCTCATAGTTGATTACCAAAGGTTTCACATTTTTCGTTAATCAGTTCTTTTCTCTTCTTATATTAACATAAACATGATCATTTTTTTCGCCATAATAATTAATGTCAGGCACTGTCTATCTAATGACTGCTCTAAATTACTCTAAATTATTATTAAATAATTGGAACCTTAGCTTGAGTCCGAAAACCTTTAATATTTTCTGCATCCTTTCTATCCCAAGGAGATTCTTTGTCTTTACGGGACCCCAACTGTTTTAAATTACTTTATTAAGAATAAAATATTTTTTCAGAAATTGACTGTTATGATTTTTATTTTGTTTAAAAAGCTATTTTTTTTATGCAAAGTGTGATAAATTTGGTGTTTATGTGTGTGGGTGCATGCGAGGGTATCTAACAGCTATTTGAAAAGTAAGAGAAATTTTTTTAAATGTTTTTTTAAAATACCATCAGTACCCACAAAAGCTCATTTTACACCTTATTTGAATAGAACTAGAAAAGAACACCAACAAAAGAACATATTTAGTTCAAACCATAAAAATTAGTGCCTTAATGAAATTAAAAATTAAAATACTGAAAAAAAAAATCACTAATGAGCTCATAATGGTATCATAGCTTCTGAAAATACTTCAGTTACATCTAGAATAGCAACATAAAGACCTAGTGTTCATATAAAAATGCATAATAAATCATTTAGTCTCCCAGATGGAATGATATAATACAAAACAGTTCTCAGGGTGAAGTTCTGGTTCTGATGGACAATTTAAAATAATATAAACTAATGAAATATGCTGGAAAACAATAATTTGTAAAGGTATATATTGTGATAGGATCATACGCAGCTATAATAAGATTATATTAAGCGTCTGGCATTTTAAGATAAAACCTAGTAAATTTTTGGATTGAGACATTGATTTTGCTACTAGCCCTGTTAAATTTTGTAAAAAAAAGTTTTTTAAAATTGTTTTTATAGAAAGAGCTAGATAGTGCGAAGCTGTTTTTATGGTTACTTCAGAGTGGATTTATGGTATTAAGAAAATTTTGCCTGAAATTATGATACATTAGGTACTTAATCCAACTTGGAGTTAAGCTATTAGTTTGATACCTTCTGTGTCTAGTTTATTTAAACAAGACTTTATTTTCGGCGTATGAAATTTCAATAATACTGCATTAAAAATTGAAATTGGTTTGAGCTAAGCTATTCAGAACCTAAATGGTTTTAGACTTGAAACATAGGGTAAAAAACTTTTTGAATAGTAGTTTGAGTAAGAGTTTAACCTCATAGGTTAGATTTTTACAATGCAGATTACATGATACTTGTTTTAAGGTATGTTAATTTCCGTGAACGATATTGAAAAAAATACACTATTTATAATATTGGTCAAAAAGACTTTCAAGATCTTGAAATTATCTCTTGATAAATTATTAAAATTTTGTTGTGCAATGCAGGTGCTCGAGCTCTTGGTGGGGTTGAAATTTGTGCCACTGAACATTATACCTAATTTTATAACAACTGTAAGCAAATAAAATTTAAAAACATGGTCTGAAACTATTCCAAATGAAAGGAACAATTTTTCCCGCCAAAATGTTGATAAATAGTTCCTGATATTGTTGTTCCTAAAACATTCCTAAACCTTCATTCAGCATATCTGCAATTGATAGCATTTTTATTGATCTTCACTTGATATAACAGCAAAGCCAAAAAAAAAAGATATTTTTCTATTACATGTTAGCAAGTTAACTATTTTATTTATCTGTATTTCACTTGAGCATTCACCAGAATTTTTAATTAACGGTTTTTTTCCTGCTCGCTAATACACAGTATTTATGTTTTTTTTTTTACTTTAAACTGAGTTTAAACTATACATAAATAAAGATTTTGGTGACCTATATATTTTGTTGTTATTTTCTTCAATAAAAATCATATTTGTAATATTAATTGATACTTTAAGATTGTGTTTAATACAAATTTATAAAACAAGAAAAAAGATGTCAATTTTTGCTATTTACTATATTTAAAATAAAAGTTTTTGTGAAAAATTTTCTGGCCTAAAATTCAAAATTTCATAGTTTTTGCTGGTGTATGGATTTAAACATTTTTCCCTAAATACTGGCTCAATAAAATGATTTTCTACCAATACTATCTTTAGGAGCAAACTTACGAAGCGCGATACTTGAATGCAGCCAGATGAGTAATATCAACCTTAGACTTGCAATACTCAAGGAAACTAACATGAAGAGCTGTGTCTTGAGAAATGCAACATTGGCAGGTGCTGATCTTGAAGTAAGTCATTATTTGTGTTATGATTTCATTACCGTAGCAGTTTTATTAGCTTTAATCAGTTTTGATTAAAGCACAAATTTTTTTCTATATATAAACAAAAAGATTTTGTAGTGCAGCAAACAATTTTAAGCAAAAAAAGTCTCAGATGTTTTAGTGGCACGCTAGAAAGGAACAAAATTTAAAAATCCCTCTTGCTAAATTTTTCTTGAATTATGGAACCCTTATATAATTTTTGTTTTCTAGCTGAAATGGTCTTACTTTCATCTTGCTTAACCTGATTATCAATTTGTGTTACAATTTTTCATTCACTATCACTAGAGTTTTTTTAATTGAATACTTAGATTTTAGCTTCACAGTATGTTGCTATTTGATTTTTAAAACAAAATACCAACGATATTTTGTATGTGCTGACCTTTTTATATATATAATTTGGCTTTGCAATTTCTAAAATTAGACTAATCATGCTAATTATCTGGTTTTAGAATTGTAATTTAACAGGGGCAGACTTGCAAGGAGCAAATCTCCGTGGTGCAAATGTTGTTGGAACAGTATTCTTGGATATCTTGACCCCTCTGCATATGGTTCATCTGATGTGAGATATAACTACATTTAAGGAAGTAAAAATATTCCAAAACATTCTATAGACTGCTTCAATAACACAAAATTAAAATTTTTTTCTCAAACAAATCTACCAATGAACAACTGTCTTTTGTTAAAGCCACCAATAAGAAGCTGTCTTTTTGCAAAAAAAAAAATTTTTTTTACTTTACCTTTTTTTGAATTTTATGTTAATTGTTCCTTTTGCTTCATCTTGAAATTTATTAGTCTGAATTTAGCCAAAAATTTGGCTTCAAACCAAAATTTGCATTTATTTTCTTCACATGCTACAAACTATGTTACAAGTTTGTTTATATTTATCTTTCAGGATTTTTTCGCTATTTTTCTTGTCATTTTAATGTAGCTTTTTGCTCTCCTTTGCCATACCTTTATGTATTTAACTAATTTATTTTTCTAATTTATAATTTTTTGATAAACTATTTGTAATCATAAAGTAGTGAAATTAATTTTTTTAAGAGCACTTTTATATTCCTGATTGAAATATTATTTTGTTACTTTTATTGATGTACGTCACGTCCTCATCTTAGTAATCATTATAAGCTTCATTTCAAGCAAATTCTTTAAATATCTTTTTTTGATTTGCATTTATTCTTTTACCAAAGCTAGTTTCTCCATAAACGAGTTATTCGCAAACTCTGTTATTTGCCAGGTCAACCACCATTTTTGAAATTTGATATGTCATGGTGATAACCTGCAAAAGTTTTGAAAGCTTTATCTTAAGACTTATACATAAAATTTCTGAAAGGGCTAGTTTTCACCCACTCTTTTTACCTATAAAATTATATTTGTTAAAGATTCTACTAATATTTGCTAATATCAAGTAACTTTTAAATCAAGGTTCTCATTGCAAAGAAAGTCCATAAAATTTAATTTGGACAATTTTTATGAAATTATTGCATATTTTATAAAAGTAAAACATTACACAAAAAAAAAATTATATTAATGGACGTTTATAATAAATGCTATGAACTTTCAGCTAAAGGTATCAGGGCTACTCCTTATTATTGTGCCTAAATAGCTCAGTTCGTAACACATCTGACACTTTTGGCTTCCAAATGTAAGGTTCCGAGTATCGCCCACTCAGCGTATGCATTGCATTTTGGTGTAATAAGTTTATGGTTGTCTGGCCGAGCGGTTATTTACCATAAGCTCAAATGAGAGCTCTAAGTACATCAGAACCGAACCCATGGGAACCTTCTGAAATAAATAGCTTGAAGCTATTTGTTGGCCCCATTTTTAAAAAATGTGCAGTGGAAATACATTGAATTATTCATATTATTATTCAAGTTTTTGGTGGCCTAAAGTGTTCACTGTTCTAGATTATTATACCCAATATTATTTACCATTGATTAATCATCATAAATGTTTATCATTGTATACTTTTGCAGCAAATACTGCAAGAAAAATCAGTGTTTCCTGCTAGAGTTAGACTATTAACATGCTAGCATATGTAAGATTGGTGTAATTCTTTGATGAAGTGTTGCTGCAGATTTTTTAATACTGGGTGCCTCTCTTAATGCCAACCTACATAAGGTAATTTAGAAACTGCGTATCTTTATTATGGGGCTCAACACTAGGAAACTTGCACCCAAAGCTAACGACCATTTTTTGCCTGTTGACGTCAGATATCAAACTAACATTTGCAGTGCTTCATGATAAATTATGTACGTAAATAAAACTTTATTTATTTGTCACGCAAGCATAAAAAAATAGCACTTTGGTAATTTTATTAATCAATACTTGTGTTTGTTGCCATTATGATCATATCTTTTACTCTCATGTTTTTGTATGAATATTTACCAATATGTAAGTTAATATTTTTTGTAATTTTTTCATTGTTGTTGGTTAGTTATTTAGATTTTTTTTACAAATTATACATTATTATAAGAAATACCAAGCAAAGATAAAATAAGAAAGAAGAATGGATCCAAAACAACTGGTTAAAACTGAAGTACCATCAGGTACGCAAAAAAGAATTGATTGGAAAAAAGAAAAAGAATTAGAAGAAGCTCGAAAAGCTGGCACAGCTCCGCCTGAAGTTGATGAAGAAGGAAAGTAAGGTTGTGTTTTGTTTTATTAGACTCAAAGTAAAGTCAATAGAGTCCTATAAATTCTCTCATATATTTCCTAGATTTGGTGTTTTTAAATTTTCTTAAAAACAATTCATAATTTTTTTTTTATTATTGGTACCAGCCTCAAATAATGTAATTTTTCGTACCAAATTAAATAGTCTGTAAAACTTCTTATTAAATTTTTTGAAAGTAAAGGACCATAAAGGAACTCTTTTGCCCTTTATGCCTTATTTGCTAAAAATAATGGAATTAAAGAAACAGTTCATTTTTGTAAAATTTCAGCTTAAAGTTTAAAGATATAAAAATTAATATAAGTCGTCCTGGGTAATAGCAGTGTAAAGTTTTTTTGTCTGTTGTCAAAAAAAAAAATTATGTATCCATTGAGTTGCTTTAACTTTTGCTGCAGATAATAAAGCACAATTGGATAGCTATCAAAATACTTCCAGACAATCGACGCGTTTAAATTGAAATGGAACATTTTGTTTAATCATCATTAGAGTAACACCTTGTTTGTCTCTCGTAGTGAAGATTTATTTAAGATACAATATGTAGAAAATATTTTTGTTTATGTTGTATGAAGGAAGTCTAAGGGTATATTAGTTAGAGCTTGTTTGCAGTTTATTTCGTTTTTTTTTTTTTTTTTTAATGTAATAAAATGCCACCTAAATCTCAATTTTATTTTTATTATTTAGAGACATCAATCCGCACATTCCACAATATATAACTTCTGTACCTTGGTATGTGGGCGAAAATAGGTAAGTAAATGATGAGTAGGTATTGTTTCAATGCTTTGATATGTTGGAGATAATATGTCAGTGAATTATAAGAAGATCTGATGTCCTGACTTGCAGTATATGAGAGATGAGTGAAAAGTAGATGTAACATCCATCTGTCGGTACATGGTAGATAATTATTGTAGACATTATTTAGTTTCTAAATTAAAACTTTGTGTCTGTATCTTGTATCTGTGAGTTTTCCCTGTAATTTGAACAAAAAAAAAATCAGTTTACTTCTTAAAATAAAAATTAGTTGGTAAATTTTTTGGCTTTATCAGTTAACAAATGAGCATTATTAATTATAAAAGATTAAATCTGCGCTACCATTAATTAAAGGCTATTTAAACGATTTGGAGTAATAGGTTTACTACATTTACTACGTTCATATGCTCAGGCGTGTGATAACCAAAGCTTAGCAATTGTATAAAAATGCCTTTATAAGTTTTTATGGTTGCATTAATTTCACAGCTGGCTGGATAGTATTTTTCATTGCTCTAACTTAAATATAGATTTATCTCTAAAGCATATATGTTCTATTTATTATACTTGCTTTTTAGACCAACACTAAAGCATCAACGTGTTCAACCAGAAAAACAAGAAGTATATGCTGGGCTGGATCAGTGGTATAAAAAAGGATTAAAAACTGTAAAGCTTTCTAATTTTGAAGTGTTAAAAATTTTGAGCAGATTTTGATGGCAACAATTTTAGGCAATAAAATATATCAAATCTTTCTCAAAATCCTTTTATTACTTGTTTTTTTTTTTTTTTTTTTTTTTTAACGAGGTTAGTGGAAATAAAGGGCTAAAAAATGTTTGAACTATTCGTCGCCTTTAAAAATTATTGTTTTTAAATAAGTGTCTAATGTAACCAAAAAATGTTTTATTCGCTTGTTTGATGAAACTAATTTTTAATCAAGTAACTTATTTTTTTGATTTTTTTTTTTAATGATGCATATGATACTAGAAAAAAGTATTTCTGATTATCTAGACTGATATACTTGTTATTAAAAAACATCATTAAATAAAATAGAAGTTAGCAAAACAGTTTTGGTAATTTTATTTGCTGCTTAAAAGATAAAATTTGTTTGATAAAGGCTAGCAAACTGTTGAATATATATATTTTTTTTTTTTTTTTTTTTTCGAAGATCATATACTTATTTTTTTTTTCTCTCTCTCTCTCTATCTTTTAATTATTTTAATTTTTATGAATGAAAGTATCGAATTGAAGAAAGTATTGGTGAATTTTTCCAAACAGATTTTTCATTATTTTATTTTGATCAATTTGTTAAGTAAACGAACATTGAGTTAGATGATTAGTTGTTTAGAAATGAAATAAATTATTCGTTTAGACAAAAGTTGCTACAAAATATCGCAAAGGTGCTTGTGAGAATTGTGGAGCCATCACTCATAAAAAAAAAGATTGTTTAGAAGTTAGTATATTTGGAACTGGTGTAGTAGTTGCAATAAACTAATCATTTCAAAAGCTGTTTATTTTTCTAATTCTTTAAAATTCTAAAGGTTATTGAACCCCTCCAGCCAAAACAATCTTTTCTTGGTCAAAAACAACTGATTTAATGGGCGTAAGGCATTTTTGGATACACATACTCTTACCAATATTTTTTGAGAAAACATCGTTAAAACTTGGATGTTTTAGCACTCAAGTAAACAATGACCTATTCTTCTTAAAACCTGGTGTTGTATCAATGTGTATGCAAAAATAAATAAATAGTCAACTTAATTTATTGAGGGCTATGAAAACTTAAGCCACCAAATATATTTTCATATTTTTTTACTTCTGCTTTTGTAGTTTATTTTTGCTGAACCCTACACAACTACGGTATAATATCCAGTGATTTAAACTTTCTGTGTAATTCAAGAATAGATTGAGTAACTGATTATTATATTCTCTATTTTGAATTATTCTTGTAAAGTTATATTTAATTGGTAATATAAGGTAATGTCACAAGGTTGATTGAAATAGGTGCATGTTGTTTTGGTATGTTTAAGGTATGTTTTTTTGGAAATGAGATTTCCCGAAGTACGTGATTGACTAAACAAATAATATACATATATTGAAATCAGAAATTGCTGATTCAAAACTTTGGAATGAAATTTTTGCCATTAAAATTGCTTATTGTTATTATAGCGACCACGTAAAGTCGGAGCACGATACACAGGTGATGATATCAAACCAGATGAACTATTACCAGTAGGCTACTTGATACTTTCATACCTACTCATTTTTTTTTAAATTTCCTTTTGTTTTTAATGAAAAGCCTAAATGTATGATTCATTTGAACGTAAAGAAAAATAAAGCCTTAGGATTTCAGCTTTATTATTAAAATACAATTTATTGCTTAAATTATAGCACCCTTATCAATAGCCGTAAATATGTCTTGGATAAATACTAATTCTCTCCAACAATAATATTTGATAATAAATTAATGATATCATATCAGAGATTTTAATAATTAATTTAAATCTTTTTTTTTCTTTTTTTCTTTTTTTCTTTTCTTCCTTTTTTTTGGTCATCATTTTAATCTTCATAAAGTTATTGAATTTTAACAATCTACCATGTGTAGCAGCTGGATGCCTCTCCTAATGCCAATCTCCTTACGGTAATAAATGGAGTGTTTTATTGTGTAATTTTATCAAATACACAAAAGGACACTTGCCACCCTAGGCTAATCGCTATTCCCTATCCCAGTGAAATGGTTACACCAAATACCAAACTAGTATTTCCCATGTTTCATGGTATGATTTACATAACTTTATAGTGGGCTGGTTCTGTAAGTTGAATGTTGTTGTTTATTTGTTTCTAGGGGGAATTAAATTTTGATTATGATGGCAAAAGAGATAGGTGAGTTTTTATTTAATGTTACTTCTGTGATATTGTTAAGGACTTTAGAATTTTTGGGTCAATTGCTTGAATTAATTTTACCTCATTTCCTCTTTTCCCTTATTATTATCTGAAATGCTAATCATCTACAATCATGTGCATATTATATTGTTTTCTTGACCAAAATCGCAAAATTGATAACAAACCCAAATGAGTATGGATTTGTCACTTTCATCCCTTAGATCTAGCAAAGAGAAAAAAATATATTTCTAAGTTCTAGGTCTATTAATTAAAAGATAAACCTAAAGTTGAATATAACAAGGACATTGTATCCAAATTTTTTACTGGTTGTGGTATTTTTTTTTTTTTTTACTTAATAAGGTGTCCTAATGGCATATAAGTCCCATAATATTTTGCACATGATTTCACCCTGAAAATATACTTCTTATCAATAATATTGAATTCTCAAAAGGATTAAAGTAGTTTTCGAATAAACACTCTCCTTTTGCCTTCACTGTACAAGACACAAATGAGAGAAAATTAAATTTAAATTATTATAAATGTACTTGTTGTCAGACAACCTTAGAACTAAAGCTGAACAATGGTCAAATATTCGATAAGGGGCAAATACCTGCTAAAACATAGTGAAGCGCTCACATTTCCTCTTTTAAGTCGAAAAGAGACAAACTAACTTTCATGCATCCTATGTTTCTCTCAAAACACTTACAAAAAATTCTTTTGAAATAGTCCAAAAATAATCTTTGTTTGCTTAGTAACACCCCGTTTATGTGCTACAGCCAATTTAAGTAATATGTGATTAAAGATAAGTAAATGTGAGACATTATTTAGACGATAAGTCAAAAATTGGACTTGATTAAAACAAAATTTCAAATTTCCTTAACAAAGTATACAAAGAAGTTGACTGATTTCATTTTGTTATCTGCACAATGATGATTTGACACATTGGACATTACCTGCCAAATTCGACTGCCAATGTTATAAATTCAAGATCATTTCTTTTCTCAGTCAGTGTCCACTTTTAGAATAATATGCTAATGATGGCATGCCATAAAGCTAGAAGCTTTTTTTTGTTTTTATTTTCCGCTAGTTAATCTGACATAGGTTTTACAGAAATCTTCAAACAATATAGAGGCTCTCTGGCTCTTTGATGTTACACCTTAAATAACTTTTTTATTCAACTTTGTAAGTTTATGTTTATTTATGTTATGATTTTTTTTGAGGTTCTTTTTGACATATATGTGATTTTTAAACTAGTTTTACAGTTTTGTGACTACTTTTTTAGGAATAGACTGTAGAATGTACTGTATGATTGTCTGGCCATGGGGTTTAGGACTTTGGTTTCTGGTACTGATGTGCAGGTTTGATCCCACTTAGAGACCAATGATTTTCTTCACCGTAAGCTAAAATAGGAGCTCTAAGTACACCAGGACCAAACCCTGAGGCCCTTCTGGAAATATAGCTTTAAGCTATTTGTTGGTCCACATGTTAAATATAAATTCTTACTTACTTACACAAGCTTTGGTATATTTCCTCATAGTTAAATGCAGTGTTACAAAAAGAATGTCATCGAATGCCTTTCTTCCAAACCGCTGAAAGGATGCTATCTAGTTTTGCAAGCGTTTTTACTTATAGTTTTCTTAGGAAAGGCTGATCAACTAGTTTTTAAATCTCATACCTGGATGCGTTTAGGTTTTTTTCAAGAAGATGAAAAAAAAGTTTTATTTCCATTTTCCTAGCTATTCTGTTTGGCTGTTGGCCTTAAGTGCTTATTTGTTTATTGATAGCTTTAACCTTCCTTATCTTATTGATGGCTTTAACCTTCCGTATCTTATTGATAGCTTTAACCTTCCTTATCTTATTGATGGTTTTAACCTTCCGTATCTTATTGATAGCTTTAACCTTCCTTATCTTATTGATGGTTTTAACCTTCTGTATCTTATTGATGTTTTAACCTTCCGTATCTTATTGATGGTTTTAACCTTTCGTTTCTTATTGATGGTTTTAACCTTCCGTATCTTATTGATAGCTTTAACCTTCCTTATCTTATTGATGGTTTTAACCTTC
>JAUZNK010008508.1:0-13240 GCA_035046665.1 Euphysa ruthae
TATGAAATATTGAAGTCTGAAATCTAAAACACACCAAGACAGGGAAGATAAAAGTAAAAAGGTCATTATTATACCAAATTGGCTGGAGAAAAAAAAAAAAAAAAAAAAGAATGTAAGCCTATATCTATTTGGTCTTCGAATAACGGTAAAAGACTCCAAAAAAGTTTTCTTAATTTTATGTTAATCTATCAATTTTATGTTAATCTATCATGTGGAAAAACACATATTTATTATTTTGTTTGTAAAAAAACAAAATAGCGCAATTATTTTCGGCGAACTTGAAAACTTACAAAATTATCAATAATAACGCGAGTTTTACAATTTAGAAAAAATGCGTGGTTTTTACGGACTATCATCAATGCAAGGTAGAAAACAATGCTTTTAACATTTGCACAGTTGAGAACGAAAAAAAGATTGTAAAACCTGCTGCTGCTACTGAAACTTTTTTTTTTTTTCATGAGAGCACAAAAAATTTAGATTCATTAAAAAAACAGCCTCCATGTTGTGTATTTTATTTCGAACGATAACATATTTTTCGAACAATATTTCTTCTACGAAACTGTTAAAATATATCATTTGGAAAAACACATATTTATTATTTTGTTTGCAAAAAAACAAAATGACGCAGTTATTTTCGATGACCTTGAAAACTTACAAAATTATCAATAACGCGAGTTTTACAATTTAGAAAAAATGCGTAGTTTTTACGGACCATCATCAATGCAAGGTAGAAAACAATGCTTTTAAGATTTGCACAGTTGAGAACGAAAAAAAGATTTTAAAACCTGCTGTTGCTACTGAAACTTTTTTTTTTTTCATGAGAGCACAAAAAATTTAGGTTTATTAAAAAAATAGCCTCCATGTTGTGTATAATGATAGAGATAATTGTTCGAATATATTTTTTGTATGTTATTTACCATTATTTTTATTTTGTTAACCTGTTATTCAAAGGCTTTTAATTGAATATGGCCCCATCTAGAAACGTTAACAAGAGAAAGTTTCAGCTATTACCAACCAAAAATATTTTTGAAATTAATATACACTTTACTGAAGCCTTGACTTTTGATGTCAATAGATATGAACCTTTAATTAAAAAAAGGTTAATTTATGTAGGGAAACTTTTTTTCAATCTTTTTCAGAATATTTGATGATGAAAGTTTCTTAATTCTAAATTTTGTTTTATGTGCTTGAATAAATTTATTTTAAATGTAAAATTTTACTAAGCTCCTTGAAGTTTTCATTATTTTCATAAAATTTGCATTTTAGTCAAATAGTTTTTTGCTCATAAATGCTAAATTTAGAATTGTATTTTTAATATAGGGTTTGGAACTTATTTTAAGACATTTTATTTGGAATATAGTGAACCGGTCATGTTCTTGAATTGTTTTCTTTTTAAGCTTGATCATGATATATAGTATTAAGGAAGATATCAAGTTTGTCGGTAGTAAAAGCATCACTAAGAGAAAATTAATTAAATTGCACAAAGTAACTTCTTTGCAAGAAAGAAAGGAATAGTTTGTCCTACAGTGCTCCTGAAACAAGTTTTTGAAGTTTGGCTTCATTAGTGCGGACATAATTCTATAAGTTAAAAAAATTTAATCCAGAAAACTTTTCTGGAGTAAAAAGAGCAAATAATATTCAATACACATTTACAGTTACATTGCCCATGATTACGTTTCCCATGATTACCACTTCAGTTGGAAAATAAATGAAATAGGTAAAAATAAACCAGTCGTAGACATTAAAATAGAATTTGATAATTTTGAAATGGAATAATGTCGTTGTGTTTGTGTATAGAGATGGCCTACAAGTTAAATACTCACCTAAATAGGACTGAAAGAAAAGAAAGGTGTGATATCTTTAATTGAATCCTAGGGTGTGCTTGGAAAACCATGTTGGGTTAAGTCCCTGCAAAAAAAAATTAAAGCCACACATTATTAGAATGTGAGAACAGTACTGTAGACGGTGATGTATTGGACGAAAGCTATGGCGCGTTGAATCAAATAATTTTTTTTCTAAAAATAATCAAAAAAAAATTAAAAAAAAAAAAAAAAATGCAGTGTGAGCATTATTTAAATGCAAGTGAATTAATTGTTTTCCCAATTGACCCTTATTTTAAATTTAACTGAATAGAGACAGATAAAAAAACCGTTTAAAAAAAAAATTAAACTGTTTTATATTTAGTAGATGTAAGTTGTGGCGATATTGCAACAAAAAACCTCTGTTTTAGTCCCCTGAGAACCATCTAATGTACTTGCAAGATCATATTCATCTATATCATTATCATTGACCAAACTTCACCCAATCTTCATCATCACTAATGCAGAGAACGACTTTTGTTTTCGACAGACTGCAAGTTATAGAGGTTGCACATAAACTATTTCGGCAGAGTTATTTACAATGCAACTGATATAGCATTTTGTTTCGATTTTTTCAAAGTAACGCCACAGTCGGAACATAAGTATCTTTTCACATATGGACAGATATCATTGCATTGCATTCCAATAAAATATTTCATTGATGCTAGGGTGGGTGTCCATAACTGCCTTTAATCGTTAATCTAAGGGTCTCTAAAAGTGTATTTTTTTTATTTTAGCTTTGATTAATTACATATTTTGCATTAGTTACCATAAACGGTTTTTAAATATGAGTAGGTAGTCAGTCAAAAGTTTGAAATTAAATAACTTTTTTGAAAGCAAAACTAACGTGAAAACTTTCAGAAATAAAAATATTTTGTTATAAAAAATTAAAAAAACTGTAAAAAGATGTAGAAATAAAGATATTGTAGTTTTATTCATTGTTACGTAACTAAATAAGCTAAAATTCCACTACCCACACCTTAACAACATTTCATAAAAACTAATCACAAAAATGGTGATACACCCACATCCACCTTTCCACTGTTGAACCTAAAAATGCTATATTTTCGACTTAAACAACAAAGTGCACCTGTCAGGTTACAATTTTTTAATCAAAATTCGTTCCGCGCCAATTATTTTTTAGTAGCATTTATTTTTCTCAATTGTTGTTTTTTATTAACCAGTGTCGTTAAAACAATATTTCTAAAAATCTATACTTCATATTAACATATTTACTTGACGTTTTCTTCTAGATCTTTTAATTATGGCATTGTTTTAAATTTTTGAGTTAGGTTGAGTTAATTTTGAAATTCTCCTTGAAATAATCTACTCCTTGCAAACACTCCCGCCCCCTCTCTCTTCGAGTGAAGTAAAATACCATATAATATATTGCACAAAATTATAAGAAATTGGTCTTATCTTAGAAAGTCAATCTAATGTTCAATCCTTTTGTTGAGTACTTTTAAAATTTTTTACTTCAGAGACCCATGTGGCATCACCTAAATATCTCTTTAAATTTTGCAGTATTTTTTGATTTATGCTTTATATATGTATGTATTTAGTATTTCCAGCGTATTTGAATCTTTTGGTTCTGGTGTACATAGAGCTCCCAATTGAGCTTACGGCAAATAATCACTCAGCCATACAATCATAAACTTTTCGAACCGTATCGAATTAAATGCTACTCATAAGCTGAGTCGGTGATACCCAGATTTGAACCCGGAAACTTACGATTGGGAGTCAGGTGTCTTACCAACCGAGTTATCTTGGTACAATGCGTAAGTGAAGAAGATTTTGTGCAAGATTAGAAATAATGATTTTAAATTACTTTTCAACTGAATAATCTTTTACTATATAATCAAACCTCAGAATTATCTTGAGCTATTTTTTGCCTTGGTGTTTGTTGTATGCTGAAATTTGCTTTGAATATTTTTGGCTGTTCATTGTACGGCAGAGAAAAACACTCTGAAATGATTAGCATTGACGGAAGCTGCATTAAATTATCACTTGAAAAGAGCAACACTATCCGAAAATAAACTTCTCAAAAGAAGTTTGTTTATAAATTTCTCCATTATTGGCTCGTCATGATATATACAAAATAAGCATTTCTGGGATTTTTTTTGAAGGCCATTATTGTTCATTACCTTTTATTGGCACTTTTTAACTGGAACTTAACTCTGTTCATGGTGGGCTGTGTTCAGGTCGTAAAAAGGTGGTGGTAAAACTACCCCTACTTTTTTACTAGTAAGCTGTATGAGCTTGAATATTGACAAGTACTTAAAGCAATTCATAAACTTATAAAATATCATAATAGTATTACCTAGTGTGAGGTCAGTTTTCATGATATCTGTATTTTTCGACACAATTGGCAATTATTAACAATTTGGGTTATATCAAACTTGCTGCGGTTATTTTTTAAGAACTTAGAATTTTTTAGAACTTTATGAAAGATCAAAAGTTTCAAAAAATTTGCTGAAAAAAATTACATTCGTTTTTTTATTTCAAACTGGTACACTACATTGAATTGAAACCTAGCACGTACATTAATACAGTCCGGTGGATATATAAAATCATTACGCTATTTTTGCTTAAGTCCGCATTTTTTCGGCAAAATTTGTAGCTTAAAATTCATTACTGTCAACAATCTCAAAATATTTATTCATAAATGTATAAAAGCAGAGCATATTGTATTGCATTTGGAGGCAAGAAAAGCAAGAAGAAAAAAAAATAAGGAAAAAAAGTGAGTGAAAAAATAATCAATGCTTTCAATATATTAAAAAAAAAAGTAATATTAATTTTAACTTTTTGATTACCTTCTTCAACAAAAACCCCATGAAAATATAGGGGGTTTAGCCTAAAAATTATTGATGTTTTTTAATCTTCAAAAGCTTCAACCAAAAATAAATTATTGGCAAAGTCTAACAACCCTTAAATGAGACTTAAAGTCGTTATCTGAAAAAAGGGTTGTAATGGTACACAAAAAACTCAAGACTCATAAAAAGAGTTACACTGTTATTGATGCATAATATATATAAAGCTGCATGAAAGTTCAAAACAATCTATAAAAATGGTCATCATCTTCTAAATGATCGTCATTTAGTTATTCTTTTTCGCAATCAGCATTGTGTCAAAAAAGCAGTTGCACAGTTCCGTACAGCATAATTTACTTTTTCTACATCAACAGTTGCAGGCACATTTCAATTTATTAAACATTTAACTAGATTGATCAGGGTTTCCGGTGCTGGATAAAAACCACTCATAATCTGTGTTAGGTATCTGTTATTGACTCCTTCCCACCCATGTTTACATATATCTGGTAAAACTGAAAGCTGTCAGTTGGTGTTTTCCTGATCATTGCAAACTAGTTCGCTCTTTTAACTCGCAATAGGAATGCGCTTCTTGTTGGAGGAAGACTCTCTCTTTCAGCTTCCCACTTTGAGTATATTTACCAGCGATGTTTCTCAGTTTCTATGAGTGTTTTAACATAACAAACAACTTAACGTTGTACAACAAACAAAGATATCTATTTAATGCTGATTTGGTCCCATATTACTTCACCCGAGATATCGAGAAAAAACAAACTTTGAGTATGCTACTGTCAGCATTCAAATAGATTTCGAAGCAAAATTCTTTTCAAAGTCCTGCAAACTAAGATTACAAATCTGAACCACTAAACGAACGATACTCAAGTAAAGCAGGTGCACAACCCTGTTTGTTTACAACATTATCAATAACACATCTGTATCTGAAGATTCATATTGCTTCATGCACTAATCTTTATTCCTAAGACGTTGTTAGAACATAATCAAGAAGAAACCAATACCATTATGTTGCTTCACGCACTAATATATATAATTGATGACGTGTTGTGCATATATATTGACAGTTAGTGCATGAAGCAACATGATGGCATCGGATTCTTTTTTACTGTACTCTAATAATGTGTTAAGATTATCGAGGTATGAATTGATCGAGTATTGACGGTAACTATGATTTCTATGACTGATGTGTGACTGAAACCATACACTTTTTTGGTAAATGTCCCGTCAATTTTTCTTTTATGCAAATTTCAGAAAAGAAATCTTTCATTTGGATATATTTAATTAAGTTGGAATAATTTATGTGGTGATAGGTGGACTTCCCTTTATTTCGTTTGAGTCTGATTTGTTCTTTTAAGGATTGTTCCAATTGTCGGTCAAACACCAAATGGATCCCAACAACGCCAATGCTCACTTGGTCTAATAGCATTAGGAAAACTGCTGGGAAATCTACACAAGATTTAATATATGCCAGGTGTTTTCCGAATTTGTCGACAAGACCAACTGCGTCAAACTCTGCAACCTTGGTTGGATTCAAGATGGGGAACGATGGGGTCTCAGGCTAATAAATGGCTTCCATCTGCAGCAAAAAGTGACCGTGGTATAACTCCAAATTAGTATGCTCCAAAAAACTCTTTCAAATTCAAATCGAGTCGACTTTTTGGTGTCACTAAAAATCACTGTACGATTCTCCTTTCTATTTTCAACGGCAGTTATTTCTTTCCGTTTTTTACAGCCACAGATTTGTTGAAGCTTGCAACAGTTTTTAGTCTACGTTATTTTATTTTATCCCAGATGGGTAAACTCGATATTTCATTTAAATGTTCCGTCGCAAAGGCTTGAAAGATAAGGTCTCCGATCTTTTTTCGCTCTTGTGTATTTTTCGCTTCTTCTGCTTGGATTACTTTATTTGTCACAAAGTTGAGCAGATCTTTGTTTGAGAAGGGATTGCCATGATGGAGGACGTCTTGTCGAAGTTACTCAGAGTTATCTGGTATACTTGCGGCTCTGTTTCCTGTTAATTTGTGGTGTTTTGTTCTTCTAGAGAATCTACTAACTTCATACGACTTTTCAAAACCTTTGAAAATTCTATACACTTTTGATATAATGAAGAAAAAATGAAGAAAAGCATTGTTGTTTGTGTTAATTTTACCGATTCCACCTGTCACTTTTAGTCGAAGGTTTCGCTGTTCTAAAGCGTGATCGGACACAATAACTGTAAATCCAACACGCTGGAACAATGGACAGAAAATGTAAGGGTAGTAGGAAGTTATAATATTGTTGATCTTGAGTAAAAATCTACTCGAAAACTACTTTTGTCGATTCTAAGAGTAAAGCAAAGTTACGTTCTCTTGTTGCTCGAAAAACAAAAGGTTGTATTCAAGTTGTTTCAAAATAATTTTTTTACTGGTCTTTGTTGTTGAGGCTTTTACTTCTCGATGAAAACAAGTTTTTGATTCTCTGACACACGTTTTTAATAGACTCTGATATCTTTAAAAATTTTTCTTAGTATATGTTATAAAACGTTGTTTTTGTCACCATGTTTGCTTCTAGACAAGTTTAGTATATCTGCAGCCTAACGTGATTTACCACAATTCAAAGGTATACCAGGTATTCTAGAAAAGTCTGCTATCAAGCAAAACATGGAAATGATTTTTTGATGATTTTCTCAAAATCAGGGAGGGGTGGGGGTTGGGAATAAAATATCCTGCGTATAAAAATAACAAATAACATCAGGCGCATAATGCATACCACATCTTATTTTCGTGTGTTAAATTAAATGCCTTGTTGGTTTTATTAGATGAAGATTTATAGATTAAAAAATAACATGGAAGTATAATTTAATTATTTAAACATAAACAACTTTTGATTTTATCGACAAGAACACTGCACACAAATGAGAACTAAAACAGAGCAGCGTTGACACCAAAAACAAATGGCATGGTATATAAGATGAAGCAATGTCTGAAAATATTGGTATAAATGTTTTGTAACGTGATCCAAACTTTTATTACAATTATATAACCGTTTAAACGATATAGGCACTGTATGTTAGTATGAAGCAATAACAATATAGGTACTAGCCGTAAAGCTGGCTAACCACAGCTAATTATATTTTTCCACTCATGCCATTGTGAAATCTTCACAATGAAATAGTTGTTAAACCATGGACCAAATTACAAAACACCTACTAATGTATGTGTTAATTCTCTTCTGGTTGGTTGACACGGGGTGGTTTATTGAAATGAAACTTGCGTATAGTATATATTTTACTCATTTTAAGTATTTCTGTGTTTTCGAACAAGTGTTCAACGTTTTTTATGTGCTCTAATTCCGAAACCAATCGTTGGTAGCCAAAATTTTCTGTGTGTTCGCGTTTTGCAGACAACGTTTATAATTAGTGAAACAACTCAAAATAATTTTTTATCTTAAGCAACTGCTGATAATGGATTTTTACCTGCCACAAGCAGATCCGGTTGTTTCCTAACTTTGACATCCTTGGTGGTTTGACCAACCTCTATAAGTTTTTTACTTCATTTTCTCAACGTAAGTGAAACGTAATTTCAATAACTTCGAAAAAAACAACGTCTTGCATTGGCTATATTTTATCATTGACACTTTTTGTTTTTAAAAACGAATTTTAAATGAAAAGCAAACTGTATTTTTTGGTGATTTTTTGTTATAGGCAAAAAAATTTCCATCGACATCGTTTTTTTATTTTTGAACCAAATATCCAACGAAATAATTAGCATCCTCAAGAATATTTTCTGCAAAAAATTATTAATTTTATATTTTATTTGAAAATTTTTCTTTAGCACTGGTAATTCTTACTTGCGCGCTAATCCACGTTTCGTCTTGCTATCTAATAGTCCAGAATGCTTTTCATACATTTTGATGCTTGCCATACAAATATGTTATAAACTTTATTAACATATATGATATGTTAAGATATATAATATATTTCAATTCACTATAGATAGCAAAGGTACAAGTTTTTACTGCTGAATTTCCAAAATATAACCTAACTAAAAGGATAACAACAATAAAATTTGTATAGTTATATATATATACATGTAATCTCGTATACATAAAGCTCCTAAGTGAATTGGGAAGTTGAAAGAAAGCACATACCCTTTTAACTTTAGTTGAAAAAGTTAGAGATATTCCTAGTTTCCATTAAAATCTTTTTTCTAGGACAATCTGTATGATATATTAGGTGCACAGTAAATAACTGCAATATGTCAGATGACAACTAAGGACTAACAGCTGCATAGAGAGTTGCTAAATAAATATATTCCAAAAAGTAGCGAAACACATAATTAAATTCAAAGTTAGCACAAGACATACTTTTTTTCGCAAAAGCATCACCAAGATACCTTTAAATACTTTGCGATAAGTTTTCTTTAAGGTAAGCAACTAGTTTCAAATCGTTGACCTGCAAATGAAAGAGATGTTACAATTTATTACCACAAACTTGATTATAAGTCAGATAATTTTCTTATCAAAAAACGCACATGGCATAAATATTAGAACCTAAACTCTCTAAATAATTTCATGAAGTTCTAAAGAAGATTGATGCAAAATATTCAGCTCTCAATAAGGCAAGTTATTAGAAGGAAACTTGATTCTGCTGGGCCAAACGTTGTGTGGCAAATAGATGGATGTGATAAACTCAAACGTTGTGGTTTCTCCATTTTTGTAATTTTCCGTGTTAAGTTACCAGACAGAAAAAAAACGCAATTGTATAGACAAGCTTTTAATGACAAACTGTTGAAAAGTTTGACAATTTTCGCAGTTTATTCTGAACAGATTGTTAGATTGGAAACAGTAAGATAGCTACAATAAAATGCAATTTCCTAGGCGTTTTCGGTGCTAACGCTTTTGATAGTTTACATACAAACCAACACTTAGAAATTTTTAAAAGCGTTTTATAAATCAAAAAATGAATTATTTATATTTAATCTATGCTATCACTTCTAACATTGATTATGTGAGTTTTCTTTAAATGTCTACATTTAGAGACAAATTATTCAACATATTTTTGTTGTTTACATTTGTAGTTATGTGAAGTTTTTCTGTAATACAAAGGTTGCAATTATTTGAATGCAATTTTCCTTTTATTTTCTTAATGATAGTCCAATATATTAAAGGAGTGACATTGTTCTCTTTCAACTCCCGTACATATAGTGATAGAACTGTGTCATTTTTACATTTTTTGTTATTGAATGATTTAGTGTGATTTCTGAATCATGATTTAAATTGAGTCTCCTAAAGGCCAATGTAAATGCTTTTATCATTACTAGTAGTATTGGAAACTTTTGCTTGGTACAATTTCTTCAACATGTTTCTGGCTTTTGGGTTAACATGTTTTTCTTGTGTGTAGATATTATGGAGTTGATATTTATCATGCAACTATAGCTTAACTTAACAGTGTTTTTATATGAAAGATTTTATGGAGCTTTTTATGGGGTGGCAAATGTTTATTGATAAGACTTTCCTATTTTAGTTTTGACGTTTTTTGAAAAAGGTGGGTTGTACCGTATAATTTTTCTTTTTCGGGTCTTCATTTTTTCTTTTTCTTTTTTTTCAATTTGTTTTGGTTTCATGAATTTTAGGGTAAAATTATAGCAGCTGGATTTTAAGGCATTTTCATAGATGTGATTAGAGCTGTTAAATATGTTAAGATTTGAAGAAATTTCTAATAATCTTTTGTTAATTGTATCAGGTACTATTGATGATTTTTAGTGGATGGTTAGAAAATATATTTATACATATGGGGTCATTGTTAGGTTTTTTGTATGGTTTGAATGTATTGTTATTTAAATTGAGTTGAATATCTAGATAGTTAATTATTTTTACGCTTGTTTGAAATGTAATAGAAAGACCGCATTTTTTGATCAACTTTGTAAGTTTTTTTCTTTTTCTGGTCTTGTTGGTCATGTAAGGTTTCGTAACACTCCTAACCCATCATCATTAATTTGAATCCCTCATTACTGTTATAGCTCTACCTATTGAGCACTTTGCTAAGCGTAAATATATATATATATATATATATATATATATATGTGCATATATATATATATATTTATACATATATATAAATAAATATATATATATGTATATGATCACTTCCCCCTCAGGACTAGGAGCACCAGTATTTCCACGCTTTACACATTCTCCTATAGGACCAGGATCACCGGAAAGTCCACTTGCTTCTTGTGCTTGATATGATACACAAATGTGTTAACCATTTCTTATATCTCGAATGGTTTTGGGTATATGAGCCCCATTACTCCCCACATCAAAATCGCAGACGCGAATCAATATAACGTGCTTGATATAAACCAACTAACAGGGGTATATATTGCTCATTGGTCTCGTCCATATAGACCTCTATAAAGCGATAAATGTTAGAGAAGGTAATTTGAAAACCAAAGCTTTAGACTGTTTTTTTGTTAGATGAAATGTAGTCCATTCTCAAACTCTGTTACAGTGCTTGCCTATTTTCTCAACACTACTAAGATATGAGGATGTGTGTAGTATTTTTGTTGTCGCTTCCATCTCTGATCAGAGTTACTTTGACATCTATGTGTCTTCTATTAGATCATTCACAATGAGTTTTTTTCTTTTTAAGGTCAAACTCTAGTTGTTCTTTGGGAATATCAGTCGTAACACGACAGCCTTCAGTTTAAGAAAGCGGTTATAACCTTGCAATATGTTGGGTGTTCCAGCCTGTTAATACAAAGTTACATCGTATTGATTTGTAGTTTTGATTTGAGTACAACGTACTGAATGAACGTTGTTTTACACACCTTGTCGGTTCACATATGAGAATCTTCACTTCATGATTTGGTAAGAAAGTATCTAATACCCAGAATTCAACTTTAACGCCCTTTTTATGTAAGTTTTTATATACCTTAATATAAAAGGTTCAAATGAGTACCAATACATTGAAAAAGTGAAATTTTCTCACGGTCGATGATCTCGCAAATTTGTTGGAAGCAGCGGTGAACAAAACTTCAACCGAATAAAAACAATTTCAAAAAGCAGGACGAAGCATTGTTTCACCATCAGCTTTTCCGGGAGAAACGAGAAAGGGTAAAAATGGCAACACAGCATTAAGCACATTCAGTGGATAAATTGGCTGCATTAAGCAATAGGACAGAACTTAAGAACTATATAGATATAGTGCTAGGCTTATCCTTTTCCATACATGAAATGAAAAGGCTTGCCGTTTTACTTCTAAAATTGTAAGACAGCAATGTAGGTTCTAACAAAAGCGATGAAATTGAAAATGATGTTTACCTAATTCAAGATAGCTACCTCATAACAGCTCTCCGTTCATTCGCCAAGGGCTGACGAGTTTTCAAAGAGCAGGATCCACATGGAGTTGAAGGTCTTAGTAAAATTCTTCAGCAGCAGCGGTAGTTTCTTCGAAGTTTCTCAAGAGCATTCTACCACAGTTAGTAGGTCGAACGTACAAATCTAATGAATCAACACTACGAACTACTAGAATGTTGTCGATGCCACCCTAAAGTCAAGTTTTGAGCCACTATCCTCAGATGACAAAAAATCATTTGATGCCCTAGCCCAAAATTTTAATGAGCACATGAACTTGAGAGATACAGACGACAAAAATATCAAAAAGGATGTGGTATTAAGCTACTAAACGAAGACATGGACAGCGCTGAGCAGGGAAGGCAATGCGAGGCACGGAAAGCTTAAAATGAAGCAAGGCAACATAGAGCCAAACGCGATAAATCGCAAAAAACAGAGAACTATATCGCTTTTCTTTGAGATTAGGACATACTAAGATATTTAGTAATCGAACCGAATTTCATTACTTTCCATAATAAAGATTACTGTATTTTGGCACGAGAACACGGCACAAAAAATTACTCATTTAAGTTGGTTGACATACTCCCGCTTCTGGAAAATTAAGAGTTGATGCTAGTCAGGGGTACCTTAACCGAATAGTTTTTCCGACAAAAGAAGACTGTCGAACTCCTTAGAACAACAACTCTGCGTCCACAATAGTAGAATCAAGTAATATGCTCCTGAAAAAAATTTTTCACGTTCTAAATGAACAAACATGGAATGCATCTCTGGCGCACGACAGTAAAACTTCCCACTGTGTAACGCCAGTATGGCTTGGGCAGCCGATGGCAACCTTATCGACCTTGCAAGCTCTGTGGGAGGCACCGCTATTTAGGCCTTTGTTCAAATAGCCAATCGACATTGGCTTCATTAGGGCAATTTTTGGTGAGGTCTGCAAAACAGAAGGAACAACTGGACACGGGATTTCGGTTAGAAAAATAGCCCTCATTATCTGACCCATCAACCTCACACGCGAGTGTACCGTGTAAACAACATTGTATTTATATAAATTTATTTATATAAATTTATTTATATAAGTTTATTTCTATAAATTTATTTATATAAATTTATTTATATAAATTTATTTATATAAATTTATTTATATAAGTTTATTTATATAAATTTATTTATATAAATTTATTTATATAAATTTATTTATATAAGTTTATTTATATAAATTTATTT
>JAUZNK010008508.1:13340-24643 GCA_035046665.1 Euphysa ruthae
ATATAAATTTATTTATATAGATTTATTTATATAAATTTACATAAATTAAATGCTTCGATAAATTTTTATAGATTACAGCAAACACAGTTTTAATTCAAAAGCACATTAATTCTCGCCGTGTAAACATTGTCATTATTCCGTTTTAGCATTCATTTTCATCTTGTATTAGTAGAATTTCATTTCTATCTTTATTATTTCAAACGCTGTATCGCGTCCTTTCCTGTAGCAGAAATACATTCCCAATACTTTTGCTATTTCTGGAAAAGTTTTGCTTCTTATGTTTGGTAATTAAAGATTTTTATGAAAAATTTTAGGTATTTGTATCATTCCAGTTGAATCAATTTAAATAGCAGCTACCGTTTAATAGTGCATATATGATATGGGTGAGGGAAGTTCAAATCCTTCACTTGCCTTTTAATTTCCTATTCACTTCTAAAATTACTTGATGTTGTATACAAATCAGATTCCGTTTTTAAAACGAATTTGAATAAATCTTAAATTTTATTTTTCTATTGTACAGCTGGAATCGTGGTGCTATCCAGACCTCATACTTCATCTGGATCTTTTTGGGATAAACCTCTGTCGGAATACATTCAAGGATTCTAAAAAACATATGTAAATATGCATCGGCTTGGAAAATATTGTTCGCATATCAAGAGTTGAAGTATACGTGTAGATATTGAAACTAAAACATTGAAAGACGCTGTCACCCAGTTTTACAGAAATATAAGTTTTTATAAAGATCAAAATGAAGACTATGTGGTAAAGTACGACAACTTTGAAAATTCGGATATGCGTAAGTTAATTCATACCACTCCAGTTTTTTTGAAACCAATGTTTGTTCATAATCAAATAGCAGTACATATTTCGGTTATCGGATAATCAAGTTGTAGTCTTCCTGTGTGAATATCTATTAAATGCCATAATTTTCATTAGTATCAAATGCCTTCTCCATATAACAGTTTATTCATATAAACCCTGTTATACATCAATTATAAAGTTAAATCTATTCTAGCATGAATGTTAAATCAATTTGAAAATTTTCATAGTTTTAGCAGAATAGAAGCATGCGACCTAGTGGGATTAATAAATATAATTTCAAAAATACTATATGAAGAAGCCCAAATAGACACTGTTAGGAAATGACTTGAAAACCAATTGAAGGAAAATTTCAATACCAATTCGAAATAACCAATCAAACTCAAACGCGAAATACCTTTAAGCAAATTTCAATTTCATTAATCAAACTTTGAATTACACTTCTTCACTTTAAACAATACGTGACTTAAATAAAGTCTCTTCAAGAAATTTTTTAAAAGTCCGAAAATACAAGAACATAAAAAATAACTGGGTAAAACTTAGCCTGTTCTGAGAGCCACCAACAAAATAGAGACAAAGCAATTTCTAAAATGAAATGCAAGCATCTTGATGATGGTCCTTCGAAACTATAATTACCTCACCTCTCTGCACATTATACCGAACTGAAATAAGTAACATGACGACAAGATTAAATCATTCATTTGACAGTCAGAAGCGCGATAACAATGGAAAGACTTCATCCTTTGAAACTGACTTTGAAATGAATGTAAGGTAAATGAACAGATTTTTTATGCTCTTTCTGGTTATAATTGGTTAAGTTAAGTTTATGTTGGATTAGGTAAAACATATTAAGTTCACTATTCATAAAATATGCTTATTTTTATGAAAAAATTTATTTATTTATAATGTATCTATACATTTAGGTTGCTTTGGAAACACTTCAGGACATACACTGTAAAAAGAAAAAATAGAACGTTTACCCATAATAACTTCAGCGATTTATCTGGAAAATACATTATATTAGCCAACCAAAAAGGGAGAAAATTACTTTCTTTTCTTATATGATATATTTTTTGCATACTTTCTTTCTCTTCCATTTATTGATTTTGGATTTTCTGAATTTCAACCATTTTTATTTCCATTTAACATAATTAAAAAGCTGTTATCTTATTTATATGAGTACATTAAACATTTATAAACAGCTTTACAGGTAGTTGTGCCACATTTATAAATATGTAAAATTATTTCAGGGTATATCAGACGGCATGACATCTCATACATATATTTTTTTGTCTAGAACTCCTTTTCTTTAAGGTGAGTATAGAAAATAAAAATTATTCCAGATTCATGGAGGAAAAATACGTATACAAACTCAAAAAGAAAAGGTGTGCCAGCAAATACCATAAAACCATAAGAGTTCGTTGATTTTTATAAGTTCAAATGCTGTAAGAATATTTGCGATGATGGTCGAAATAATATTTTTACCGGTTTTTAGGCCAAGGCACCATGAGAAAATTCATTTTATCAACCTGACAACAGAAGCCGATGCAAGGCAATATTGTCGAACAGAAAAAGGGGGAAATTAAAGAAAGCCCTTGTGATACACTTATATTTCATTCTTTGAAGGCTTTAGTTATAGAATATCTGAAGAGTTTTTTTTTGATAACATTTGATATTAGTAGCAGACTCATATCTTACTATCATCAGAATTAAAATCATGAAACATAAATACATGCTCCTCTTAAATGGGGTAAACACACTAAAAAACAATCCAATTAATAAAAACGATCTGATAGAGATCGCATTAATTCCATTATTGAATCTTATTTTTGTCATGCCGTTACGCAAATGGGGTCTGTTGAACGAAAATTAATTTAACAGAACTATTTCAGTTATTTGTAGGTAATTTTCAAGCCGTAGAAATTGCACCAGCAAAATTGCATTTCTATCGAAACATATTTAAACATGAATTTAATAATGAGTTCCAAAAATCTAAAAAAGATTTAAGTGACACTTGTTACCAATAACAATACTCAACCAATCCATCAGAAGAGTATATTGACAAATCCAGCATCCAAGCTTTCGACTCATGCTGAAAAAGCTAGTCATGAAAAAGAATCTGAAGATACTGCTGTTGTGTGCATTGATCTAGAAAATGAAAATCTAAGAGCAGTGTTGAAAAATTTTTTTATAAAATAAAGTTAAGTTAGTACAACTTAACTGTTGTACTGTGCACTCTAAACAAAAAAAGATAATGTATTTTTTGGCATAAAGGAATTACAGGCAGAGGAAAAAACAATATTGCAAGTGGCGTTACGTAAATATTAGTGAGAATCTTGGTTGACAATCATTGAAGTCGAAAGTTTATTTTATATTTTGGTTCATGTGTACCTCAAAAGTAAAATTGTTTAATGCATACTGCTTTGAATTTTTGAGCTTGTTACTTACATCCTGAAATAAATTTTACATTCCAGTAATCAAGAAGTTTACAACATTCACAGTCAAACAATTACCTGCTTGGGTTGTTGCGATTTTTTACGAATGTTAATAGAAAACATCCACTTGTGCTACCACAAGTGGATGCTTTCTATTAACAAGTGCAATTAATGCATGTTAAATATTTTAATCAACTTCTTCGTTTGGTGAACTATAAGTAAAAAAAATGTTCCTTAACTTTTAGTTAAAACCATGTTTTAAAGTAAGAACAATTCAAATATTGTTTTTAGCAAACATTCCTTTTATTATGTCTATCATAATGCCAAATTTCTCCAAAATCCCAAAACCAGCTCCGAAAAAAAAAAAAAAACAAAAAAAAAAAAAAAACTTATTCCTCTAGCAAAAACCCTCAACGCTGACCTAAAAATTTCAGATCTGAACAAAAAAGATATAGAGAACATGTACTCATATATGAAAGCAACTGAAGTTGCTTTTTCAACAATTTCTATTAGCGTTCCTTAAAGTGCTGTTATTAGTTTTGCGTTTTGCTTTAACTACCATCTTTCAAAGCCATTTGTTTCAAGTCCAGTTTTTCTTTGTTTCATTACAGTAATTTTTTTTTCACTTAAAAATACTTATACATAATAAAAAAACTTCGTTAAAATGTGCTGCTACTATTGTTTGTTTGTCCTTTTGTAAATTATATATTGAAATGATTAAAAAATAAAAAACAAGTAAATCAAAGAAAAAAAAATTTGTATATATATATTTAGGCAACAAAATAAAATAATGTTTTACATTTTTGACTGTTTAGTAAATTTATAAATTCCTTTCTGCAAGATGTTTTTCGAATATTTAGAGAAAGACTGTTATAGATTTCTTCCTCTGTAAAGTAGGAACTGTTTTTGACAAATGATAAATTTTTATTTGGTAGTTCGACCATAACAGAGTTGTGACGTGTTTATATAGAGTGTTTTCAAAGCTTAAAATATCCTTCGAAATTATCACAAGTTTCTTTATCAATACATTTTTGCTGATTTTTCAAGTTTCTTTTGTTATCAGATCGTATATTAGCGGAAGAGATTTTACAGTTGCTATTAACGATTCAGCACGTCTTTCAATTAATTTGAAATGATTTTATTGAGTGACAGTGTAGTTTAGGTGAACAGTTAAAGTGTATGTTACAATGGGAAGGATTCTGGACACGTAAACTTTGTTCGCTGCTTCATTAGTTAGGAACGTTTTTACCTTTAACCAAAAGGTTCATTCTGCATAAATGCCAAACTGCTATCTGAGGTATTTCCAAGATATTTTTATTTGTTGACGCTGTTTACTTTACTACCATAGTATAAAACTTCTATTTTTTTATCCGTATTATTTTATCACTTGCTAGTACCAAAGGATAAACTTTCTGTCTTACCCTTTTTAAGATTAATAAAAAGTTTGATTTCACAGAAATTTTGAGATAGGTTGGTAAATCATTTAATCTATTTTCGATTTCTTTTCGTTGGGCGGATAATAAATCGTGTTTTAAATCATCAGGTAGGTCTTTCAAAAGCATAATAAAAATAAATGGCACCAAAATAGACCCCTGCGAGACTCCACACACTAGAGAAGTTTCATTTTACTACTTATTATTGACTTCAACGAGTTTTGTTTTCTATCAAACATGTAGCCTTTAAACCACTGTTTTTTATTTCCTTCGATTCAGTACGATTTGAGCTTATTTAACACAATGCTAAAGTTAACAGTGTTCAAAGCTTTGGTAAGGTCTATAAATATCAGCTTAGCATCCGCTGTCAACAGACTTTCAAATATCATCAGTGAATGCAGATGCAGCTCATTTGGTTGACTTTTGCTTACGGAAGCCGAATTGACAGTTTGTTTGTAATGTCCTGTTCTCTAGGTAATCGCCTAACTGTCTGTGAAACGATCTTTCGAGAATCTTTGAAACGTTCTTTCGAAGGCTCATCAGAATTTCTCGATTTAAATATGGATGTAATTCTGTATATCTTCCTCAAACGTGGAACCACACTCGTTTGAGGGAGTGATTTACAAGAAAACATACAGTTTCTGCAATTTCATCAGGATAGTCTTTAGTTAGATTTGATGGTAAACTGTCTAGTCCTGTGTATAACAGATTAAATGTACACTTTATTTTAATACGGTTTTCCTTTTGTTTTGATTAGAAGTTAGAAAAAAATATTTTTTGAACTCAGAGAATAACTAATTATTTTGTGCAATCTCCAAAAAGAAATCTGCTCAGCGGAGTGGAAACTAATCACTATTCTAGTACAATATGCAGAATAACACTTCAAAAAAGTTAAAATTTCCATTTATATAAAAGCAAAAAACTTCAAAATTGATTCTCCCAATTTGAAGTAATATTTTCGTGAAATAAATTGTTTGTTTCGAAACGTTTTATAATCGTCGTTAGGTCGAAGAAAAGTGTTCGAGAGTGTTTTGATTGTATTTACTTCATTGATTTTATATTACTCATTATTTCATAAATGGTAAATATACTTATTTCATTTTTTCCAAAGATATTAACTACTTACATTAATAATTTTCATATCCGAGCATACCCTGCAGACAGTTGTTAGGTTCGAAATTAACTTTGTAATCGTTTAAAAACTCTATGATTGCTCGTAAAGTACTTCCATTCCCCGAAATATTTCTACAGGTTTGATTGTTGACACTGTCATAGTAATCGTTTAGCTTAACTCTAAATTCTTTAAGATATGATCGCTAATACCTCCCTTCAAATGACCCTTTCGCAATCTAGATAGAGAAATAGTTCAACCCATTTTCAAGGAAGAATCAAAAATTATTCTTTACATTTTGTACAATGATTGGGAGCGAATAATGATTCATGGCTGATTTAAAGCTTATACCAAAATCGGATATATTTAAGTTTAAGACAATCTGTGTCTCTTCTTTAGGTTTTAGCAACTGGATCATTTTTTTTAATAGAAACCATGTTTTTATGACTTACCTTTTGATATTTCAAATGACTCTCATTCAGATTGAGGAAAGTAAAATTCGTCTAAGTTCATATTCTATTTCCCATTTCCCATAGTTTATGACTGATTTTTACTGAAAAATGCATGTATTGTCTCGCAGATTCACTTATAAACTGTTTTAAATTTATTTAAGAGTGTAATAGTTGTTTGTACATTGGTTAATGTCAAAAAATTCTCCTATTGGCTTATCAATTGGCAGAAGAATTATATAAATCAGTAAATAAAAGGTTTGTCAAACGGAGAGTTTATGTTAATGTTATTGACTAAATATGGGCTACTGATCTGGTTGACATATCAACGAAGTACATGTGTACGTTCTCAAAGTTTAACAAAGGCTAAAAATTTTTTATTGACTGTATTTTAAAAATAAGTCAGGCTAGAAAAAGCGTTAAGTGAAAGTTTTTGCATATTTAATGTGGGGTGAGAGTGAGAAGTTTTATTTAAAGTCGGGAAAGAAAAAATTTCCGATACAACATTACCAGAAGGGCCGATATGGTGGGTCTTGGAGGAAGTAGAACGCCCATTAGCGCTAACGAAATTCGCTCAACTAAACAACCTGGAAAAGATGAACTAGCGTTGCATTACGCAATGAGTTTTGCTCAGAAACTCAGAGATGATAGAGAAAATCGTTTTACGCCGCAGGTGGGAGTCGAATTCGTAACTTTCGTTCCGAAGTCAATGGTCCTACCACTGTGCCAACTCCACTAAACAATTGAAACAAATATTTCACTCCAAATTTTGCAAACCCAAAAATACGTTGGTTGATGCTGTGGATAAGCGGATTAGGGCAAAGAGAGAAAAAATATGGAAATGATTTCCTGCAAACTCTACAAAATATATATTCACCTAGTTCTGTATTATCATACTTTAAAATTAGGAGCATTTGAGGAAGAGTTATTCCATTACGTACTTGTATGAAATATCCTTTGCCTGATAGTTTTCAAAACTATCGTAGCTAAAATCTCAAAAATATAGATATGCATAGTTTATGTTAGGATGATTTTTGAAAAACTAAAACGAAATTTTGTAGGATTGAAGCATTGTAGTGGGATATTTTCATGATCTCATAAAAAGGTATCGTTTTTTAGAGAAAGATGGCGAAAAATTTCTAATATTTTTGTGCATGAAATTATCCGAAACTCAAACACAAGGCATAATTTGTTGAAAGTGACCTTAAATCATTCATGAGAGCACCTGCTAAAGAGAATATTCCATTCTACTCTCATTAAAAAAAGTTCTTAAAAACCAAGTGCACTGACATATTAAATAGTTGTTCGCCATTGAACTTACAAACATAAACTGTGTTTATGTTTGTATAAATAATAAGTTAAATATGTTTATTAAGTTTATTAAGCTAATAAGTTGAATAAATTTATTCTAAATTGGACTTTTACAGCTATTTACAGGTATAAGGTAGCTGTTTTATAGGATCATGAGCGATTTTAAAAAGAAATAATCGCAACTGTTAATAAAGCAAACTCGCATTGTAAGTTGTATAGTTACGAAATTGTCATCTGATTGTCATCCCTAAGGGCCCTATTAAATATTTTTTCAAGAGAATTTTTATAAATTTTCTATTACAAAAAATAGTGGAAAAGAAAATTGGAGGTTTATTGAGTTGCGAAATAGCTACTACAAAGTGGAACAAATTTCTTAGAAAACTTGATTCAACATTTAGTGGAGCTATAAGTTATTTATTAGTTTAGTCTCTTGGGGCATGTATGATAAAAGTAAGGTCCTGTATAATCAACATTAGCATTACAATGCTAAAAAATCGAACAGAATGTAAAATCGTCAATGGAAACAATTTACTGGTAACGGGAAAGGGGCAACAGATGCAATGTCTAAATTTTTGATTACCTGGCAATAATGTGCCCCATTTTAAAAATAAAATTTAACCAAGAGAAGACCTAGTCAAGTAGAGTGATTGCATAAAACGGCACATGAGGTCTTTTACCACAAATGAACCCGTATTTAGCAAACATTATCTGTGCTCGCTTAATTCATGTTCAAAGAATGTTTAGAAGAGAATACAAAACTTTATGTAGAAATTACAAGTCGTGATAATGTAATGGATTTTAATTATGATAATAAAATTTACAAAATTTACAAAACCGAACAAAATGAATTTGTTGTAGATTTTTTTATTGTTCAGTCGTGGCCCAAACGAGCCTCTTTATTCTTTTAAAGTTGTAAAAAAAAGGTATAGCTTTTGAAAATCTTTCCAGACCGTATTACCTTTTCGTTTCAGCTGGGGAAAAAATATTCAAAGGCTTTTATTTGAGTATGGCCGATGTAAAAATGTTAAAAGAGAAAGTTTTAGTTATTACCAACCAAAACTTTTTTGATACATTTATATTGACTTTTCTGAAGGCTTGAATATTGGTGTCAATAGTTACAAAACTTGTATTCAAATAGGTTGGTTCATGTAGGTAAACTTTCCTTCTGTGATTTTCAGAACATTTCATAAAATTTCTAAAAAATCGTTTGAACGCAATAAAAATGTGAAGCATTCCTAAAATTTCTGCATTTTATTTATATCAGAAAAAATAATTTTCGTTTTTTCTGATGAACATTACCAAGATTTTTAAATTTTGCTGTAAGTTCTGGAATAAATTCATTTTAAATTAACAATTTATTCATATTAAGTCTTTTTAAGTTTACATGAGTTAAAATTTAGTCTCAAAATAAGATTAACATTTTATTCACATTATTTTTAGCTAACTCAAGATTTTTTTTTTTTTTTAATACAGTGTTTGGAATTTATTTTGGAATATAGTCTACCTGCCAGGCTCTTATCATGTTTCTTGATTAAATTGGTCATGATACATATTATTACGATAAATATCTGATAAATCTGTAGTAAAAAAATATACAGGAAAAAATTAATGAACTTACACAGAGTAAATGCTTTGAAAGAAAGCTCCGAAGGAATACCTCATCATACAGTGCTCCTGAAAATAAATTTTGAAGTTTGGCTCCTTCAGGGCAGACATAAGTTTATAAGTTAAAAAAATTTAATTCCGAAAACATTCCTGAAGTAAAAAAAAGCTAACAATTTTTTTTAAATATTCCTCCCAAGAGGCGTTCCTAAAATTTTTACTGATAGTTTTTAGAGGTAATTGAAATCCCCTCCTAAGTTTATAGATCCGAATCTTCAAATTTGGGAAAAATATTTGAGAAAGTTTGTTTTTTTACACATTAAAAAAGCAGTAACCTATTAATACTGTTCATCAATCTATAAAAATGACACCGATAGAAGCAAGCACACAAAAAAACGAAAACAAGAGGTGTCATGAATTATATGACAACCTTTCGGTTAAAACATAAGGTAGAAGATAAATTTCGAACTGTAAAAAAGAAGGAGATATTTCAAAAATCCCTTTCACTATAATGGACAAAAAAAGCTTTTTACATTTTTTAAGCTTCAATACACATTTACAACTACTTTTAAAAATAACTATTACGAAAATGACAACTGACAAGAAACTTTCTTTGAAAAATAGTTTTAAATAAAAAACCAAAACTTGTGCACAATTCAAAAAGGTTATTAAAAAAAAGAAGCAAAAGCCTTTGGAAAATAGAAATGCTATCCAGAATCATTTAACTCATGGATTGATTTAGACTGACTTGAGAAACTCCTTTAGGTTTAGATCGTTTTCATACACGAGATTATGAAGTTTGACGAGTCTAAATAAATCGTGTGTATATGTTATTGATTTTATGTTTGTTATCAGAAAATTTTTTTGAGTTGTTACCAGTTCATGGTTGGAGAATTTAAAAACCAAACTATTTAATTCAAATTTCAATTGTATGCAAAGGTTGAAAATATAATACATCTTGAAAAATGACCTTTTTGTCATTAGAAATATTTATTATCAATGATTTTTAACCATGTTTTATCCAGCTGAAAATTCTAATAAATGACCAATGACATTTTTATTTTGCAATTGGATAAAGAAAAGGATCGAGGGTAGTTATTTAGTATTCAGTTCTATGCATAAACTTTTTTCTTACACCTATTCTTTCATCTCCGAGGCGTTCAAACCTTCTACTGAAAGCTCCCGTTTTAAAGAGACATGGTCTATAGGGTGAAGGTTTAGGACTATTTTTGTCGTCATCAGAGTTATCATAAGAAACGTTTGTTTCAATTTCATGACTGTCTGCTGAATCATTCACATCATCTTCAATCTTCTCAACAAAAAAGTGATTGTACTTCTTTCATTTCAGATTCTGAAAAAATATTTGATGAACCAATGTCTGGCTATCATGTTGCGACATTGCCCCATTCGTATCCTCTCCAACCGATGCAAAATGCATTTTAATAGAGCTTGCAACTTTTTGGAAGTATATACAAAAATTTTACTGAATGAAGTATACGGATATGCCGAATACGGAATTGAGAAGTTTAAGAAGATTTAAGAAGGAAGGATTTAAACAATACTGAAATTGTAAAAAAATTTTATGTCAATAATTACAAGCATTGGCACCAATCTCTTATACTACTTAGTATAAATCACTTTACACAGAACCAGAAAGAATGTTTTGGTTACATGATCTAAGACAGTATGGATATGGACACATATGGACACTATGTGGAGTTATTGCAGAGATTAATTTAAAGAAGTGTTGCTAACTTTAAAACTGGTAGAAAAGCCAGTACATTGAGGTTTGGGTATGATTTCTAGAAAATATTAAAAGAAACTTTCACGAAAATCAAGAAAAAATAGGTTGTTCGCATTAGCGTTCAAGAAGATAGAAAGTACTAAATAGCATAGAAAACACGTTTCAGAAGAGCAAAAAACACACAAGACTAGGATTAAGGGAGTGATGGTAATACTTAAGAGGCCGGTATTTTTTAACATAAATCTTAAAAGATATATTTTTTATTATCTTTTTACTAGTTATTGAGACAGGCGTTTTCACTACTTAAAGTTTAGATATGAAAACTATTTATTTCAACAACTTCAGTCTCGTTTTTACCACAACTCTTTTATTGAGTGATCTTACTTTAGGAACGGTTTG
>JAUZNK010008519.1:0-24630 GCA_035046665.1 Euphysa ruthae
TACTTGATTACTGGTTGGGTTATCTGCAAAATGAAATAATATTTAGGCAATAATAAATAAATAAATATATATAATAAATATAATAAGATAAAATAAATAAATGAAGATATATAATTTTTTCTTTTTCTAATCTTTTCTTAGAAAAGTGAGAATATGCTACAAAATGTTTCTTTGAGATTTAAACAAAAGATTGACTTTGGGAATTTATTTGCATTATTAAGTGGTTCTCTGGCTGTGGCTGGAAATATTTTTCTTTGTTTACATTCTCTTTAAAATATCAACTTGCTAAATCAATTAAGCAGCTCAATCATATTTACTAAACCCCAGCAGTTTGCTGTATTACTAATATCTTTTGCTTATTTCGTCATGTTTGATTATTTGCAATATAATAATTAAAAAAAGCTGAAAATTTTTTGTGGGTTTTGATTGATTCATTTATATCATGCACATACCAAGCATTACATCACTAAGACATTATTTTACATAACAAGGGCAAGAAGCTAAATAATAAAAAAGTGTTCTAATCTAGCGAATAAAAGTTGTTTTATACATTTGGTTTGCATCACATCAACAAGATTTAATATATATGACATGGTCACACTCACAAACACAACACACACGAGGCATTCATCATGCTCGTTTAAGTAACGATTTGTAAATTAAATATCATACGTAAGGATGTTTTGATTGTTTGATTAAATACTGATTTTACCTATAATTTATCAATAAATCAAATCATCACTATATGATGGTTTCAATGGCATTTTACTACTGCCAGATTTTTAGATAAATAACATTGACATCATTACCATAGCATACGTTTCAAAGTTTTTCTATTTTCAGTGTTTCAATAGGTTTGTTTTTGTCACCCTTTCTATCGAAAAGTGGCACTACTCCTGTGCCCAATTTTTGTTTGTTGAGTTGCACGCGTCCATGTTGTAATTATCAATTGCTGCATTACATTGGCGCAATGGTTTTACGAGTTTTAGTATATTATATTCAAATAGATTTATATATTATAGCTTACAGGCTTTATTTTTTTGTTTATTCTGCATTATTTGTATACCTATTACTAATAGAAAATAAAAAAATGCATGATACCGTACAAAAAACTAGGAGGTCCGAGCAAAAGTTTGTTGATGTATCAATTTTAAAAACTAACATCTATGGAATAAAATCAGTCAAATTTTCTTGTGCAATTGTTTTTTGTTACTTTTGCAGTATTGGCAAGACTTCACGCAATCATCTCATCAATGGGGAAGACCTGCTTTATGCCATTTTTTCAGAAATCTTTTGATTTTTATAATAATCAAGCTTCCTTCTTTCTTGAAAGATTTATCTTGAAGAATGAAATAATCATGCTTATGAGTGGTTTTAACCTAGATGTCCTGCAGCATTGTCGTTTGTCTTGCGATTTTTCTAATTTATTTGAATCCATATCATCATAATTTATTGTTCAACCTATATTTACTTATGTTATTACCCATTTCAAAATCATCAAAAGCCAAACTTATTAAAAGATACCCTAAACCTAATCGACTTAGCGCATGGTAATCATATAACCTATCTCTCAGCTACATGCCGACAAAATACTGATTCAGATTCATCTGCTACACATGCTAAGTCTTGCTATAAAAACAGATTTTTCATAATTTGCTTGCTCCAAACGCCAAAAATAATAAACTCTGATGTTGATGACTATAATTATATTTTCACTTTATTTTTAAAAGGATCAAATAAAAAAGCATACTTTGATTAAAGATTTTGATAATAATTATTTCTTTCAAAATATTGACAAAATAAAGAACGGTTAACTTACAGCTAGAAACACGATTTGAGCAATTATATCAGTATTTTAATATTTAGCACATAACAAACCTGTTTTAAAGTGTTCTTAACATGTATAATCCTTTTAAAGCATTAACAAATAGGCAGACTATTAATTAAAATATTGGATTTTTGAGGGATTTTACTAAAATAATTTATATGCAGCAAAATAATTGAGAATTCCCTTGCTAGAAATACACCCACCCCCCACCCCCCCCCTCCCACACCCGTAGTGAAGTGGATTAACTGGTGGTATTTTATCAGAATAATTTTGATATTTAAAGAACATTTGACTCGCAAGTCAGTTTTTAGTTTCATCTTTGTTTTTGTTTTTTTTGTTTTTTTTTGCCATCACCAATCCTTGAGTTATGATTGAATTGGGTGGGGAATGCCCAAATTCTTATGTTGCAGCTGTGGATTGTATCTGATTTTATAAGTTTTATAGGCTGCACTATTTATAACAAAATCTTAGACTCAAGCAAACAAAAAAACCTTTAAAATATGCTGATTTAGTTAAATCAAAGAATCACAAATACTTGAAAGAAGAAATTGTCAATGTATCAACTTTTGAAACAGAAGAAATAGTCAACATATCAAAATTTTAAACAGAAGAACTAGTTGACGTATCAATATTTGAAACAGTAGAAATAGTTGACTGTTTAACTTTTTTGATACTGTGCCTCTTTAAATCTTTCCTTTAGGAACGATAGACTGATGCAATGGCTACAATTTTTCATAAAACGGCTATATTTGGTATCAGTAGAAAGCCAGGTAAAAAGCCAATCAAAAGAAGCCAAAAACTACTTTATATTGTCTCTTTACGTAGAGATATAGACTTCAAAAATTTATGTAATATTATATCAAAAATAAAATGGTTTAATTACTTGCTTGCTTGTTTGATTGCTTGCTGCCTTACTTTTATACTTGCTTGCTTGTTTGCCTGCCTGCCTACCTACTTGCTGTTTACACTATTAAAAATCAACAGTTTTTGGCGCCTTCTCTCACTTCCATGATGTTTTTTATTTCATAGATAAAAACAGAAAACAAAATAAACATTAGAAATGTCGACAGATGTCTTATCACAAAATGCAATTGGAAGTATGTTAAAAATAAATAATTTAGAAAACCGTTTTTCACAAGGTTCGTTGAATGGAAATAACGAAAACATTAACTGGAATGCTCAAACGCAAGGGTAAGTCATATTTATGTTTGTTAGGTAAGGTTTCAAATTTGAAGTAAAAAATATGTTTAAAAAAGGGCAGGTTAGTTTGATGTCTGCAAGATTGGTTTCAGAGAAATAAATTTTTAATCCTTCAAATCAACTTCCTTCTGCCCTTTCGTCTATAAAAGATTTCAAAATATGCTTGGATTTTTTAAAATTTTGCATCAAGGCCAAATAATATACAAAAAGAAGTTGCTGTCATGTTTTTTTGAACAAACTTTATTTCTTGGTATTGAGCTTGAAATTTTTAAATGTTTTAAAGAACAGTTCTATAAATATATGTATTATTTCTATGAATATATGTATTATTTCTATAAATATATGTAATATTTGATAAAAATTTTGAGTGAATTTAGACATGAACAGTCGGCTAATTTTTTATTGAGATGGCCACCTGAAAATTTTTGTTATTTTATCTAAAAATCCTGCCCATGTTTTGTATGTGAGAAAATATTGTTTCAGTACGCGAAAATTTTATGGAGTCTAGTACCCAGGTTCCTAAATAAATTTTGACATGTTTTTGAGTTTAAGACAGAATTAGATTATTCGATTTTACCAAATAAATTATCTTGCTAACTTTCTGGCAATCTGTATACGAAAGTTCTGTCTTCCACTTTGGAAATTTTAATGGACCTTAAAACAAGTTATATTTTTTTTTGAAAGTTTCTAAAAGTTGGTTTTGCAATTTTTTATTTAAATGTGTTTGTTTTTGTGCTTAGCAAGATAATTCCCACAGTGCTTTTTTTGGTATTTTAACGTATATTTAGATTTCAAGTTTTTTTTCCAAAGTTTTTCTCTTTTGGCATGGTTAAAAGGGGATTGCATTATTAAGGAAACCCCAAACCTGCTTCCTATTAATCAGTCTTTTATGTTTGCCCGAATGTTGCTTTGGACCAATGCAAACAATAAATCAAGGCTCAGCTTTATTTTAAAAAAGTCTTATTAAAAATTCAATTTAGATATGAACTGCTGGTGCTGTTAAATCATGTTTTTGTTTGTTTATTTGTAATGCCCTGCTTCCATATACCAATAAATCGCCAAAATAAAATTCTTATTATTTACATGATAATTTGTGTTTAATGATATTAAAATTATCAAAACATATTCAAAGTTTTACTGTATATTACATAAGTTTAACAAAATAATATTTTTCTTCCATATTTTCTTTTTTTACATGTTTTTTTATGTAAGTAATGAAGTTTTATCTTTGCTCCTTTGTAGCTCAAAGTTAACTTTCTTGTTCTTGGAAGAGTTGCATAATAGTTTTATGGCTCGATAATTCTATTCTCTGAAAATACTTTTTTTTTCAAATAAACAAAACTTTCAATGATCATTTGAATATATAAAGAACGTAATTAAGCTTTGTATAAAGAAAATAATTATTTCTAATAAGTAAATACGAATTAATTTTTTAAATTAAATTTTTTTATGTTCAAGTTTTTTTATGAAGAAGTAATAGCAAAAGATCAACACTAGTATAAAAAGGAAGTGGATGATAAATTTAAAATAATCACATTTAAGCCTATCAAATAATTATCATAACACCATAACTGTTTTTTCTTTGAAATTTAGGTAAATTGTGAAATAGTATAAAGGTAGACTCAACCAATAGCTTATAACTAATAATAATTAAGCGTATTTAATGTGTGTCCAAGGTTACGACGAGTTTAACAACAAATAAAATCTGCAGATTATGGGCACTATTCAAACAAACTTTTTTTTTTGTACATAAGTACATTTATACGTAATAGTTAAAAATAAAAAAATTCATCGTGAGAAGAAAAGAATAAATTGTAAGATATTGTAAGGTATTTAAAAATAATTTTAGAAAATTGATTATGATCTTTATACGTTTGCTTCGTCTTTGATTCCAATCTTTTTACTTTACTACAATACTTATAAACTAGCCTACCATTTACCCTAGAGTTTAAATTAATACTTTGTAGTAACACTTCACACCATCCATATGTCACTGGAAAAATACGAATCAATAAAAAATTGTAATTATACATTAGTGCTTAAAAAAAAAACAAGTATGGTACAATTTAATTTAATTAATAAATATAGACTCATCATGCCAACCATAACAACTAAATATTTACTTACATCATTATCATTCTATCATGTTGGAAATGAAAATTTAAATTCAAGAAAAAACACAGCAAAAAATTTCTTTTGATAAAATTATTAGTGCAGTAACATAAATATCATCATTTTTTTTAGACCTGCGCAAAGAGATACATTTCAACAATATGTACATTTATACGCCCTGGGAAAAATAAAAATTTCCGAAAAAAAAAAAAAGTTAAGATCAAAAAAGGATGGTGTAAAAGTATCCTTGTAATTTTATTTTTACTAAAAATGTTTGATCGGGGATCCACCCAGCCGTAGACATAGTGTTTGTACCCAAAGTATTTAAAACGTAACGTTTTTCTAATTTAAGCTAACGAGGTTGAACTAGTGACAGTTCAGAACTTAGAATCAAGGTAGAAATCTTTCTAAATGATCTTTTTGTGCTACTTATGCTAATTATGATTAAAAGTTCTGTTCACCTAGAAAATCAACTAAGCCTTTTGTTGTCAGAGTTAAGTGTGACTCAAAGTGCTTTCTCTCAAGGGGCCTTCTTTATTTTATGCCATTAAACTTTTTTACAGTTGCCCAGACTTCCTCTATCACACTGCGTGTGGTTATACCTCTGGTAGATATGAGTTTATTATAGATCTTCGTCTTATAGCTAATTTGCTTAAATAAGTACATTCATAAGTTTAGAATTTCCTTCTTTCTAGAGAAATGTTTAAATATCAGACTGTTATAAAATCTGATGAGGCTTGTTTAGAATTCGGTTAGGTTTTTTAGGTTCTTCAGTTTTCGAGTTATTTGTCAAAAGGCACACACTGATATAAGAATTTTTGACTCAATCAGCCATAATTATAAAGCAAAAATTTCAAATGTTACTTGCTGCACAAGAATGAAACAGTACTTTGAGTTCAAAACAGATTGTGTGCATAATTTACTCTTTTTTTTCTGTTTGCAATAGTGTGTTTATAGTGATATAAAATATATGCTGTCTATATGAACTGTTTCTATTTTTAGAGTAAACAGGAAACTTATGCGATTGGCGGTTGATTCACGCATTAGTGCAAAACGTCAAAATTATTTGAATGGTAATGCCCCTCCACTTATTCATGGGGATAAACCACATTATGAGGTAATTATTTGTTTCATTTACCACTTCTGCTGGACTTTGGTCCAAAAGATGAACCTATAAATTTGCTCAAATGCAGCAGTTTGTGTGTCATCAAATCTTTTCAAAAACGTTTCTATTATTTATAGAGTTTCCTGTTGCAAGACTTTTTCACCCATTTTAATTGATATTTTAAATAAAAGTTTTTGTAAATGTCTCAAAATCACGATTATAAATTTAAGTTGTGAAATATTGTTGAATAAGCATTTTTCATATTTTAATTAAAGAAGATCAATGAAATACTGTGTTTTCTGTTTTGATGAGTATGTTTTCATACGCAGAAAAAAATACTGATGTGAAATTTAAAAAAAAAAAACATGTACGACACCATATTTCTACAGTTTCTCAATTTTATTTAATCCTGAGCAGAACATGCTGGGGGTTGTTGAAATGGTGAACCCCAAACACCAGTACTGAGCTGCAATTCAAATGCTGCATTTGTCTTAACTTTGCTTGTTTGTCATGGGTGAAATATTTTAGATATCGCAAACACATTTCTTCAAAACAGCATTATAACCAACCAATATTTTCTTCAAACAGTTTTAAAATAAATTATAATAAGTATAATTTTGTCGTAGTTTCTCCAAAAACAATTGAAAACAATGTTGGAAAATAATTTGTTTGTAAATTTCATAACAATTAAATAAACAAAAATTAAAAGAATGGTACACATATTGTTCAGATAACCAAAACATTAGCTGTAAAGTTAACTGTATATATTCAGCAAGCAAATATATCAACCAACTCTTATCATAACTTTAAACTAAACACCTCATGTTTAATAATACCATAAATAACATTGAATTTTAAATTGCTGTTAATAAAATTTACATATTACGTTTAAGTGTCGTGTTTTCTGAGCGTATTCTAATACGTCGAAATGCTTGGAGTATTAAAAGTTATTAAGAGTTGGCCAAAGTCATTTTAGTTATATGAGCTCTGAAAGCAAAGCAGTAGTTCATAAGCATTATGATAAAACTCTAATCATATTTTTTTTACATAGACTTCTTCGTGTGACAAGAAAAAAAAATAGTAACAAATATCGGCATGGTTGTTTGTATTTTATTTTTATTTTTTTATTTACTTAATGACGGGAGATCATTGAAAGTCAAACTTATTAAAAGCCCATGGCAGGACTTGAACCGGAGGCTCAGCACATGTAAAGCATATGAGCCACCGCTGAGTCACATGCCAATAAAAATAATAAAATATGGAGCGGAGGCATGGTTTACTTTTTCTGTTAATATGTTTATGGTTTTTAGTTGCTTCTTATTCATAGATCTTAATATAAAAACAAAAAAACTTAAAAAAAAAACTTTAAAAAGAGTACACTTTTTTATAATTTTAAAACAAAATTTATTTTTTTATCAGTTTTGCTTAAAACATGGGGTATTTCCTCTGGAATTTTTAATCATCCTACTAAAACAGGCTGATTTAATATCACATGGAAGAAAAAAAAAGAAAGATTTGAAAAGAAGATGAATTGTTTCATATGTTGCTGGTGGGAGTCTAAAATTTATTAACATTTTTTATCATAAGAAGAAAGCTATGTTAGATTGTAATTTTATTTACTGTAAATATAGTTTTAAAACTTGTGATATTTAAAATGACATGCATAACTTTTTGAGGCATTTTACTTTCTTTATGATAATATTGAACAAAACGAAGTGATGAGGAAAGGAATAATGGGTGAAAAAGAGAAATGGTGTAGGAAGGGAAAATGTGGGAGGCTTAAAGAAATTTAATGATGGCTAACATTCTGCTAGTTCTATAAATGGACCAGGTGCCTATGTTGCCTTAAGTAGATTGACGTTAAAAAAACATGCAGCTGTAAAACTTTTGTCCCAACACTTCATTCACTGATTACGCTTGTCTGCTAGACTTATTGGTATGTAAACACTAAGTCTTACAGTAACGACTTTTTACCAAAACGTTTGCAGGTGTTTGTAAATGTTTAGGATGATCATGGTTATTTTTGTTCATAATTTGTATTTGATACTTTAATGCTGTAATCAAATGAATTGCAGTGGAGATTTAATAATCATATTATTTAACCACAGTTGCTTTCTAACTCAAGTATGTAAACTTGTAGCTTTTTATACATCCTACTGTTTGAGGGGTGTAATTGCTCACCTAGCAGAAATTTTGATAAAATGAACAAATGACAAAATTCACTTCTGATATTTTCTTCGAAACATAAAACCTTTTAACATAAAAACTGCCTGATGATTTTCAATTGAATATGGATTTTTAAGTATATCATCTTTTTTTCTTAAGTCTAAAACTTTTTATCTAACTTTATTTTTCCCCAGTTTTTTTTGCTATTTCGTGATCTGTGACACCAGTAAGGGGAGTCACCATTAAAATAGCTTAGACTAGTTGGTATCTCAAAACTAATGAAATCCAGATAATTCTCACATGTTTTTCATTTTTGTAAATAGTTCTTGTGATATATAAATTTTTGATGGAATCGCATTGATTATTTTGTATACAGTCTGTAAATTTTTTTTCTTTTCTTTTCTTTTTATAGATAAAACATTTAGATAACACACATGATGTTAGCACTGAAGATGCAACACCTATTTTTTTCAGTTTGATTTCACAGTAAGTTTCACTCACTTATAAACTAAAGCTTTATACCAACATAGACTTGATTTTAATATTTTAATGTCCTGTTTGTTATAGTCGTCTATTTATATTTGTCTTTTTGGTTTTTACTTGACTGACAATAATTTTTTTTAAATCCCTGCTTTACATTTTTATTTGCAAAAATTGCCTAGCATAAAAGTATTTGCTTATCGACCGGTTAAATATTTACTCAAATTTAACTTTGTGATTTGTCTGCTCGACTTACCCAATCTGTGTAGCCGGTTGTATATTTCTGTAGGTGTAAAATGGTAATACTTCTTATTAGTATTTGCTGAGTATGCATGAAATTGAGTATATATTTGATTATAAAAGCAGACATAGCAGACCAATGTTATTTCAAGAAAATGCTGAGTACAGACTTTTGATTACATATTTGTTGCTCTATTTAAATATTTATTTTTGAATTTTAATTAATTTAATCAGGAATGCAATAGAAACATTTGGTTATTATTATTATTCTTTTTTAGTTAGTTATTATTTGATTTTATTCAAGCATTTTAACATAGAGCGCAACAAATAGTTTTTTTGAACCGATTTTTTATAGAAGGGCCCACAGGTTTTGTTCTGGTGTACTTAGAGCCGCCATTTGAGCTCATGGTAAAGAAAATCATTAGTCTTTAAGGAGGTCAAACCCGCACTTCAGTGACAGAAACCATAAACAGAAAATTTTTATATTTAGTTAGGTACCTATATATCGATACATAAGCACAGACTTCAGACTTTATTTCAATTCTGAAAAAATTATTCTAGAGCAAAAACAACAGTCAGAAAATCATAACATATCAAAATACAATGATTCACAAACACTTGAAATGGCAAATAAATCAGCAAAATACCTATAGATTTAAAATAAAAATAAAAGAAAGAGATCACTTACTACAATCAAAACTTGTTTAATATAGTTTTACTTCATATATATATTATATATTTTCAATCAGTTAGTCCAGGTTAGTTAGTCCAGGTCAGCTTTATAAAAAAACTGTTTTCTACTTTTTATTTTCATAAAAATGAAGCTAAAGCAGCATGCTTTTGAATTATTTAGAAATGTTGTTAATCCAGAAATGTTGTTGGTTTTTGCTTGTTTCCACATGTCAAGAGAAATGCGGGATACCCAAAAGGTTATTTGTATGATCGTTTGTCAGTTAGGTTTTACCTGTAAAGTGGCTAGTTTAGGTTTAAAAAAGTTCTGGGTTTGCTGCAAAAAATACTCTCTTCAGTCCACATTGCAATCAAGTGTGTTTCTTACAGACCACACAATTCCTACTCATCGTTACCTTTGTAATTTGATTCTCGTAAAATCTACAAAGTAAATAAACTTTATATTTAACTCGTGTCAAATTATTTTCTACTTCATCTACACATGGAATTCATTTCTTTGCATAATTTTTTCCCCATTCACCACATTTCACCACATTGATACTTCGTCTTTTAAGTCAGAAACTAAAATGACAATACTGAAATATTTTTTGTGCTCACAATTCCATCAACCTTCCTAAGTTTAATTAAATTATGTGATATAAAAAAAGTTTTTTTGCTTTTTTATTATTTTTCAATTTAATTTTAAAAATTATAATGAAGGTTACATCTCAAGTGCGAGTCATATAATATGTAATATAAACATCATCTTTGAGATTAATTACTTGATACTCTCGCTAGGTGTTGAGAATATATAAGTTGCGAGATTAATCTCAAAAATGATGTTTATATTACAAATTTTAAAAATTATTTGAAATTATTTTCCCAATTTATTTTGTGTATGTATCAATACGTATTATCAGTTTCACGATTATCTAAACTTATCCTATAGTTTGAAGTGATTACAATTTTGAACTAAAAACATTTTTTAAAATAATTATCATAGTGTGCTGTTTTGACAAATTCCCTCTACATGTTTCAATGTTTGAAAAGTTTTTTTGATGTTGTTTTTGTTTGATAAGTTTAGCTATTCAATGGAAATAAGCATTCTGTTGTGAGCAGTTTCACTTTATGTTTGATTCATTCTTCCAACCATAATTCTAACTGTAGTACATAACATATTCTACGGTAAAATTGTTGAAGTTAAAAGTTTGAAATTATTAGTGTGATAGCTACAATGCTGCTTAGGCTAGAAAAAGTGTTAAATTCTTAAAAGTAACACATTGGACACAAATTTTCAGCATTTACTTTCCAATACCTATCACCTAGCCTTTAAATAAATTCTTCATTTAAAAATAATATTTTAGAGCACAGCTTCTCTTCATTGGACAATTTTCCATCAAATTATAACTGAATCTTTTGAATATAAACATATTATCCACTTCATTTCAACGAAATAATGATCTTTATGTAAATAATATTAAAAAAAATTTTTGCATATATTATTTATTTGTTTGTATTTTAAATCATATCTTGTATAAATCTTGATCGTGGCTGTTTAGGCAGTCAAAAGCGTGTTGGAATGTCAAAACTTGTTGGAATATTGGTTTGATATAGCATGTGTTAAACTTAAATTAACAACACAGATAAGAATATTTGGATATTCAGACGTTAAAGAAATAAAATAAAAGAAAAAATTTTCATGTTGTCGTTTTTAAAAACTATTTTATAGAGATTTGTGATGGTCGTTTTAAGAATTCAGCTCAAAATTTGTTTTTGTTTTAGTATTTACTCTTTTATTTAGGTTGGGGGTTGAATATTGACTTTATTTCTATGTTTTTACCATATTGGAATTATTGAAAAATTAAAAAATAGAAACAATAAATGCAAAATTTGCTATTCCAGTTGTTAGAAAAATTTTTTACAGATTTTGTTGGCATGTAATTTTCTTTGTTCTGGAAAAAATTTTTTTATCAATCTTTGTACTTGCTCGATAATTTACTCGTGATAGAACGCAATTTTAATTTACTCTTGGTAGAATTTCAATGCTGACTAGTTACTTATTTTAATCTATTGACTTAACCCTTACACTACTGGGCTATTTTCTTCTATATTCCCAGAGTCAAAATTGCTATTTCTGACCTAACTGCTTTAAAACGTTGTAGAGACCAAAGTAATAAACCAATCCTTATGACATTTGGCTCCTTTTTGCTAACATATGACATATTATGACATTCACGTGACCAAAATTACTCTTAGATTCATGCTTCGAAAAGTATCTTTTTGATTGGAAAATCGAAAATATGTTTAAATATTATTATATAATAATATTATATATTATATTATCATGTTCACTTTCATCTTCAAATAAACCATTACTATCATCCATAATTCCAAAATATCATCAATATTTGCGTACATTCTTTTACGGGAAGTCGTTTTTTATTTGCTTATGACAGATATTCGCAAACGATTTTCAAGCTTTGGTATATTTGCCAGTCTAGTTTCACAAACGTATGACCCACACAGCATGTCACAGGTTAATAATCAATAGGTTTTATTTGGTACGAATCAAAGGAATTCAAGATATCTCAAAAACAGGTTTTGATGATGAACAAGTTATAAATTTGTTTTGGAGTTCCAATTCGATTTTGGTATCATATTTTTTAAACAAAATTTAAAAGTAGTTCAGCTAAATGAAAGTTTAGGGGTGTTAACAATTCAAACCCCGATGAATTGTTTGAAAATTTTATAAAGCATAAGCTCGTTTTTGTTTTAACAAAATCCAATGAGCTAAAAAATTCTGTAGTGTAGCTTTCACAATCAACTAATGGGCAGAAATTTGGAAATTTCCGGGATCTTGCCAAAGATGTGAACCTTTTTTATGTATTCATCTTTCTTTTTCTTTTTTTTTTTTAATCCTTTGATGGTGGTTTTTATTTATGATGAACTGGAAAGTTAAACCAGTTTTAGAAATTACTATTACAAAAAAATTAAAAATTTTAGAGTATTTTGTTTAGCATCCAGTTTTGAATATCTCTGTTGTCTCTGTTCTTTTGTTTCTCTTCTGTTGTCTCTGTTCTCACAAAATTTGGAATTATTTGCTCAATTTATTTGTTTTTTCTTGATATTTGATATTTAGTGGGCGTGGTGACGGCACTGTAAAATGCAGATAAAATATTTTGGGCCCAAATTATTATATTGATTACTATAATTAATTATTTTCAAAATTATATTGAATAGCCATACTCCATTTAAAACTTTAAAGTTTTAACAGAATTTTGTTGTTCTCCTTTATTTGTAAAACTGCTTCGTTGTCATTTCAGATCTTCAAGTTGTTTACTTTGCTACTTTGTTTACTATGTTATCAATTCTACCTAGATATAATATTTAATATGGCTTTCATTCATGTTAGAAGTAGCATTGTTTTATATATAAAATGTTTGAAATATTTTCAACTGGTATGACTCAGCATGTTCCTTGCTTGTCAAGATATCCATGTGTTTTAATTTATTTCTTGGATCCTAGATTATTGGAAAGTTTTTATATTAGTATTATTTTTTTTTTTAGAGTCCAAGAAAAATAAGAGAATAATAAAAAATTTTATGTTAGAAGCCTCCTTCTTTTTTTTACGAAAATTTATTTTATAAAGTGAAACCGTTGACAGAAATAAAGATTGATCTTTATAAACAAAGTCAATGTTGTTACCATTGCTTTTACTGTGTTTTGCATGCTATTTTTTGACAAGAGTAATAATCAAGCTGATTGATAAAAAAATTGAAGGTTGTCTATAACCTAAGAAGGTTATCTGTATTTTCGCATATCTGATCAGGGTTAATCTGTATGCCAAATATGCTATGGTTCATTTTTATGTAAGGTTAGACTAATTTGTGAACTTAGTTAAGCCACTGAACAGTTTAGTTTCATGCTTAAAACTTTTGACCAATTCACTTTTTACTTTTAAAAGGTATCTTACTAAGCCCTCTAAAGTAGTTAACTTTTAATATTTACAGGTTTTGCTGCAAGGAGTTTGCTTATGGAGGAAAAAAATCACTGGCAGAGATTTTATTAATTTTTCTGTAAATTCTGAGGGGAATTTTTCATTAATCAAATAAATTTAATTTGAGTTGGAATTATTTAAAAGAAATTTGTTTTGCCACCTCGGTTTGTTTATTAATTCATGTCATCTAGTATATCTAAAAAAAAACAACCTTGTTTGTTCAAGTTGATATTTGTTCTCTGTTTATTATTATTGACCTCCCTTATGATCTATATATTGTTAAAACCTATCTTTGACACTCACCAGTGTTTTTGTATGAGCTCTGTAAAAAAAGGCACACATTGCTCATACTAAGAATTAATAAAAGGCTTAATGGAAGGATTAACAAAATGCTTATAAAAAGAATTAAAATCAGTGTGTGGTTATGTTGATCATAGTAATGTGTTGCTAACGTAGATAAAGACAATGATGTGAAATGTAATGGTCTTTCTTGTGAAGAAATATATAGCACTTGTTTGTTGTGTTTCTTCAAGATGATTATTTGGTCGCAAGGTCTCCAAAGAACTAAATACTTCTTGGAAGTTATGATTCACCTTAACAGTAGCTAATTTGAACGTCATTCTTTGCTGACAAATCAATATCTTTGGTAAGAACTTGGTGGGAATTGTTGCGCCTCAGCTTATGCACTAAAAGCATGTCTTGAAAACAGGAATTAGAATGAATGAGAAGTTTGTTTGTTTAGTTTCTGCATTTGTTGGTGACTTAAAATGGCTGTCTTCATGTCTTTCTTTAATATTTTAACAAACTGAAGTTGAGTTATGCTATTTGAATGAACTTTCTTATATTTTTTAAACAGATGAAAACATGCTTTGGACACATTCTTCAATGTCAATTTTTTGTTTGGTTTTTCATTATTTTCGCGAGGTGCAGTCTGATTCTTCTAGATTTGATTGTTCTTGTTGCATTGATACATATGTTGGCTTGTTGCTATGTTTTTTGTTTCAGTTGTTCTAATTTTTTTTGCTTGCTAGAAGTCACAGCATGAAAAACTTATGACCTCCAAATTCTTGAAAATAAAATATATGCAGGTATTTAGAAAAAGGTTAGAAAATAGGATATGTTTCTTGCCAAACAGTTAAAAATTATGCTGTGTTTAAAGAGAAGTTTTGATATAGAACTAGAGAACTGAACTAGAGACTGAAAATATTTTGCCTTTTATTTTTTCAATAAACTTTATAGATAGCAGGATATTTCTGCTTGTCTTTTGACGACTTCGTCATCGGTACTTTATCAGCATCCTAAGAAAAATGAAAAATCTTAAATCATGTTTTTGTCATTATCAGAAAACATTTTCAGCACTATAGAAAATTAAAAAAATTTTTTTCAAAAGTGATTAAATTGGTTCTAGTTGATTTATTGACAAATTATTGATTTGAATGAACGTAATGAACAGAAGAGAAAAATCAAAAATCCTACTGAGCTTTTAACTTTTTGTTATGCAACATTTATTATGCAACATTCATTGAAGTAGTAAGTCTTTTATGGTTTTGTGTAAATTTTATGGAAAAATTTATAAAAATACTAGAAAATACAAAAAAATTTATTAAAATACTAGAAAATACAAAAAAATTTATTAAAATAGTAGAAAATACAAAAAAATTTATTAAAATACTAGAAAATTTAAAAAAATTTCAGGGAAATCAGAGAATGATTTCTTATATTGCTGCTTAGAAAATCTATCTAACAGAATGTATCTAACTGTCTAACAAATATAACAGTAGGTATTGAAATTTTCAACTCAAAAGCGTATCACTCCGTTTAAAATTTAGCTAGTTAAATCAAATTTTCATACTTTCAGTTGGTGCAAAGTAAGTTTTGTGTGTTTTGATTCTAATATGCTAAAAATAAACAGTATTTTTGTTATTTTGTTATTTTGTTTGTCCATTACTGTGTGATACTCTTAAAAAGCAGATATCGGCATGTAGACCAGGTTTTGAAGGGCTTTTATGATAGGCTCATTGTTTGTTTTCTTCACTCTTGCATTGCAAACAAACATTTTTTTGATGGTCTTTGGTGTGCATGAAGTGAATTTCGGAACAATGTTCCGAAAGAATGTGCAACAATGAATTGTTATTACAGACAATGACTTTCTCAAGGAATCATTACATTTTTTATGACAGAAGTTCCGTGAAATTCCTTCAAAACTGTGTTTTTTAAGAAAATGTGTCCTGATAGTAATATTTCTAAACTATTACACCTGATTTAACACCAGATTTCAACAAAGAGCTTCAAGTCAATAGAAGCAAACATAGTGCTGTTCATCTTGTTAAGATAATCGTTTTTAATTTTGTGGCCCTTATTAAATTCTCAGTAAAGCCATAGTAACTGCTGTTACTACGGTAACTGCTGTTAGTGTAGAAATTGTCACTTTTTCAAAATACTTTCATTAATTCTTTTGAAGATGATGACATGAAGATGAAATTTTTTTGCTTTAAATTTTATTGCTGTATTTGTGTATAAAATCATTTCAAGGCGGTTTTAACCAATGGTTTTAAGCCTTATCTTTATTGATTGATTGAATTAAATTGTTAACTTTAATGAAGTCGTTAACTGATTTTGATCTATCCTCAGAGAAATTGTTTGATGACGAGTTTTTAGTTGTTGTTTGGTGATAAGTTGGAATTCCGATTATTGTTTTATTTTTTTTACATAATAATTTTGTAATAACAAACAAAATAAAAACAAATAAATTGTTATAATGTTAAGGGTACGAGAAGGATTGGGTAAAAAAAGATAGGATATATAATCTCCTAAATTTGACTTAAATTGAACTGGATCTGCTGCATTGCGGTAGGCTAAACCAAAATTATTTGTATGTCATCTTGTGTTCTTTTTTAATACAAAAATTATATAAATATATATAGTTAAATGATCTTATCTCAGGGTTAATTAATTTGTGGAACAAATATTTTCTTTTTATTTGTGTCTAAGTATTGTTTTACTTTTCTATGTAATATAAAGAATGATTATAACAGAAGTGTATAGTTTTTTTTATAGGCTTTGAGAGTTATAAAGGAGTCTTTATGACATATTTTACTTTTTTTAGTTCTCAAGTGGATGCTAAGGAGTAGTTTTTTAAAGTGTGATAGTATTAATAATAATTAAAAATTAAATATATAATAAAAATTATACTAGGTTTGTTATTTAGAAAAAACAGCTTGTAATGATTTTTTGTGGTTTAATTGTAGGTTAGTCTGAAAACTAGAACCAGCAGTACTCAGCTTATCCAAAATGTTTGATGGACATGTGAAATTTTATTTACACCAGGAATTATTTCTATTCAATAAAAGCAAAATATCATATTTGAAAACTTTAAGCAAAAAAATATATACTAGACGCCAGTGGCCACCTTGTTAATTTCAAGAAAATAACATATGTAATGTAATGAACATGAAATGTTAAAAAAAAAAAAATTAAATAAATAAAAATTTAAAAAAAAAAATAAACATAAACTACAGTTAATAATAAAAATAATATTCATATTTTTAATGAACTAATGTAAAATAGTCTTGATTGACCTTTAATCATTTATCATAACTTAAGTGCACTGAGGGTCGAGGTACACTAAAGTTTGAGATGCTTTTTTATTGCTGAAATATTGTGTTTTTCTGGTTTGGGTCACAATCTATTTAACTCGAGGTGTATATGTTAACAAAATCTACTAGTGGCATCATAAAAATAACTATGAAAAGTATTCCTCTGATTTTGCTGAGCTATTCTAACATATTTTTTTGAAAAATCTTGACAGCCTACATTTATTCAAATTTGACGAAGCTGACTTTTTGAACTAGGAAAATATAAGTTTTGGTGGTTAAATGAAATAAACAACGTCAACATGAGAAATTTAACGTCGTGGAGAAGGAAGGCTTCTAATCTTACGTATAGTAATAGCTTTCCTATGCTCAACAAGATTGGCGTCAGCAAACGCTTCAAAAACAATTTTGATTGGCCAAGCTTGCAAAGAAATATCAAACATCGATCTACAGATATTAGTTTTGAAGACCATCTAAGGTATGTTTAAACATGGCAACATACATATGTGTGCAGATAATATTGAAATTCATTTAATGTATACGTGACTATGGTAACAAACATCTGTTTGCTGTATATACTCCAATATTTATTTCAAATGTTTGTTCCAAAAATCATTAAAGTCACATTACTTTGATAATAATAAACATCTGTACATATTGGATCTATATTTTTATTGTTTGAAAATAAATTTTTTCAAAAGGTTTTTAATTTTACTAAAGTCTAAAATTTTTAGACTTTAGTAAAATTTAGTAAAGTACATAAAATGGGTTACTCAGTAGGATAGTGAAAATTTGTTTAAAACAGCAATTTTGGCCATAACTTGCTTTAAAAATGGCCTTTTAATGTAACTTATTTATATTTCAGATTAAATAGTAACTGTACACTCGAAAGTTATTTGTGCAAATACTGGCCAATAATAGAGATTTTGTCAGTTACATTCAATGTGGTATTCAATCTGGCATTTTTGAACTATTTTGATAACTTTCCAATACTTTAATGCTTCTGTTTTTGTTAGCAATTTTTGCAGGGATAACAGTCAATAAGATGTCTTATTAAGCAGAACCCAACAGATTCCACTCAAATCAACAGTTTTGGCTACAGCATGTTTTGAAAATTTTAGGCTATTTTGAATGTAGGCTGCTATTAAAACAGGCAGATATGAAATTTGAAATGAAACTTGCAGCCCATTTTTGCAGTGTGAACAGTCAATATAATAATGGACTTTTAAATGATTTTTGTGAAAGTTCAATATATATTGTATTTTTTTGCAGATTGGTCTATTTTGGCACTTTTTTATTTGCCACTCATATGACCACCATATAACCACCCATATGACCACTCATATGACCACTCATATAACCACCCATATAACCACCCTTATGACCACCCATGGTTTGTAAAACTACCCTCAGTTGTAAAATTTGTGCTATAAAGAGTCCATAGCTTGGTAAGTCAAGAAATAATATTTAAAAATCTGTGTATATAATGGTGTCTGCTGCATCCCACTTTGAAAAACATGTATTTTGGCTATTTTTGCACCTTTATATCTAACCCTGAACCTATATCAGTTTTCTTTAATTCGCTTGTTTATAACTATTGGTATGTTAGTTTTTTTAGTTTGTATATCAGCGCAGTTATGTTTAACTTATTTTATAACATTTGTGCTTCGTTTTCTTCGTTTTCTTTAGTCGCGAGCATCAAAATGAAGTTGATAGTATTTAAATTTTTTGCTATCTTCTGCTTCTTTTATGCACAACTGCTTGTTTCAGTGGTCTTTTTAAATTTACCGGTTGTGATGTTACTAGTTTGGCAGGAGACACCAGATTGAACAAAGCAGTGCTTCCTCATAACAGAATTATTTTCTGTTACAAATTATAAAAATTAAGGGTGTAATTTTCTGTCAAGTAAGAAGGTTTAGGAGTGATAAATGTGGGACTGGAAATCCGCCTAAGGAAAAGATTAAAAATATTTTAGACAATTATAAAAGTGTTGTAGATTGGATAAATTAAAATTAAAAATTGAAAAAAATATATTTAAAACAATACTATTGTTGTTTTCTAACTGCTGAGGAATAGTCATAATTTACTTGGTCATTTTTTCTTTTTCATGTTTTTTATTTATACTTAATGAATTTGAGTCAAGGGAAAGAAAAATTTTCTAACAAGAGAAATAATAGAAAAACATTATAATGTTGATTGTTTTAATTATGATGGTTTTTATAATTTATTATTTATTAAGACTGTGTTGTTATTTAGAAGTCCTTGCGGGAGTCAAGATGCACGCTTTCCTCGCATGGAAGAGATGTCTCACTTTCACTATGGAAAAGTGGAGTTGCAAACCCCTGTTGAGGTATTATGTTATCTTTCTGTTAGACCCCACTAATTCAAATCGATCTTATATATATTTTCTGCTTTTTTAATTTGTTATAGCTTTGGTTTAATAATAATAATAATAACAATAATAATAACAATAATAAAACTCAAAGAGCTTAACCTAACTTTATCTGTTGAAATACTCAACTCTCATCTATTTGTTTGTTTATGTTTTGTTTTAAAAGATTGCGAAGTAAAGGAAATTTTTACAAAGCAGTCAAAATGTTTAGAATTTTTTGAGAATAAATTTATGCAAACCATGTCCAATTGGTTATCAATTTTTGGTGCTAATTCGTGATTTTAGTTTCTCAAAAACTTCCTTCGAATTTACACAACAATTCATCTTGACTTTTTACAGGAATTTAAATCACAAGCTTTAAAGTTGCAGGTTTGACAGCCTGATATATGATTGGTATGTTTACATTATGTTGGCACTACCAAAAAAGTTATTCACAGTTTAAACAGTATCCTTTGCTATAAAATTGCAGTGGTCAAGATTAAATCTAACATAAATGAATTATTCCTTCCTTTTACAATAAGAAACATCTTTTAAATAGCATTAGGACAAACATAATGTAAACAGCAATATAATTATAGAGAAATTTAAGATATTCATTGTACTTCCTTGAGACTAGCTTTGAATTGTCATAAAGGGAAGGGAAGACAATTATGGTTTACCAATGCTTTTTGTTCACATTTATGAAGATTACCTATATCTTCTTTTTAATTTATCCCCAGACGAATTTTGAATGATATATGAATAATCAGTTATTCCCTAATTTTAAAAATCGTCAGTTAACATATCTAACTGCAACTTGTACCTAAGATCTTTACCACTGTGTCACTGAGTCAGAATAGTTTCAATCTAGTTATCTGTTTCCAATGGAAAAAAAAAAACGCTTTTTAAAGCAGTCTGCAAAGACTCAAAAAAATATATTCCTTGGTTTACTGTCTTACAGTTAAATATTTTTATGCATTTGGTGAATGACAAATTATTAAGACTGTTTTACAAACAAACAAATCACTATTTATTTTTCCTATTTAATTTTTTAAATCCTAATAAGAAAACCTGAATATCAAAAGATTTTATTCCGACTGACATTGTAAAATTTTTCTCATTTCTGTAATAATTTCTTGTAATAATGTACAGAGAGTCTTTTTATAAATTTTATGCAAGGAAGGTTTGTGATTATTTAATTCTTCAAGAGTAATTGATTGCTTTTAAGAAATATGATTGGTTAATTACAAGTCACATTAATAGTTATGGTTCAAAGCTCCCAGAAAAATAAAACTCCTTAGCAACATCAAAAATTTCCTAATATTTGGCACTTTATTTATAGCACCCGTTGAAATTTGTTTTTGTTAGAATATATTGTTTTATGACGTATTTATGTTTTATTTAGTCCATGCAAGAAAACATTTTTTGATAATTCAGATATGATTTAAAAACCCTTCTATTGGTTTTTCAACTTGTTAAAATTAAGGTATTTCTCTAAAGAACATTTCTCTTTTTTTTTTAATTGAATTCAAACAGCTCTCCATTCACTCATCATAGCCACACTTTGTCTGTTTATTAAAATTTATTTTATTTTAGTTGAATTTGGATGTGGATGAAAATCTAGACTATGAAACTTATGATACTGGGCAGGAGTTTTCAGTAAGATTTTTTCTTTTGTATCTATTTATAAATGATATAATTAATTTGTCTGCCTTGTAAATTTTTGGAATTTTTTAATATTATGTCAGTCCTTGTCAAAAATGATATCCAATTTTTTTTAGATTTGCTGACAATTTTTTATTCTTTTTCTTTTTATTGGTTGCGGCAATCCTCTGTAGCCACTCCTCATGAGCATTTTGACCCGTCAAAAACTGTCGCGTCAGCATCGTAAGGGTTTGAATAATCATATCTTATTCATCTATTCATTGCAAGATATAGTTTAGTTTGCAATTTCATTGAGTATCAATGACGAGGATGCCATAGGTCTAACGCCCATGAGTGCAGTCACTTAGTTTTGTTTAAATTTTGTCAGAGTAAAAGCAAGCCCAATAGCTGGGATTCAATTAATTTCCTATAAATTGAGATTAAATCTTTGTATTGCGTATACCTCCTCTAAATCATTTTAATTCAGTTTTTTAATCAATTTAAAACGATTGTATTCTCAGGATTTTAGAAAAAAAAAATTTGATACTGAAATGAGATTATAAAGAGTTGTTTTTAGAATAAACCTATGAAATTAGAATGTGAACTTCCTTTATAAATTTCCTTGTACATAACCACTTTTCAGGAATGTTTTAAATTGTTATAAGAATAAATATTTTTTTATGACTCACACAGCTATTTTATTTTGTTGCAAAATCTTTATTTGCTTTCAATTTCAGCTGAAATTAATTGCGGTAAAACGATAGTATTAGCTCTATTAAATTAGTTATTAATTATACACCTCAAACTTAAATTTAGTATTTTTTATGATTTCAAGGTCTGATTATTAAGCCAGGGCTGCAAATAAGACCTCACAGACTTAGTCGAAATTCAGACTCATGTCAAATATTTCTATAGCTTTTATGAACCCGTTTCTTATAACTTTTATGAACCCCTTTCTTATAACATACTATGAGTTCTCTACTCCCCTACTACATACGGTGACTGCTCTAATTAACTAGTTTGAACTTACCACTAGATTTCTAGAAATTAAACCCATATCTATTTAAGGTTTTCTTGTAGCAAATGATTGTGTGGAATGATTTTTAGATTTTTAAACTCTGCGAGGCATTGCAAAAGATCCGTCATATAATGCTAGCAATTCAAAAAAATAATTTGTTAACTTTTGCCACTTGATATCATCTGAATAGTTGTTTTATTATTTACTTATTATATTTATTTATTATTACTTCATATTTTTGGTAACAGATTAACAGCTCTATTTTTAAGCAATGATCTTTTAGCATAAAACAGTGTGTTATTTTCTTTAATTTGTTGACTTATTTTTTGCCACTTGATGTCATCTGAATAGTTTTTTATTATTTGCTTGTTATATTCATTTGTTATTACATCATATTGTTGGCAACAGGTTAACAACTTTGTTTTTAAACAATGACCTTTTACATATAATTATTTGTCATTTTGATTAGTTCTGTCAGTTTATAACTGTATAACGTTATAACTTTTTTCTACATAAAGTTATAGATGTTTTGATATTTTTAGATTATTGATTTTGATATTCTAGATTTGAATTGTTTTAGGTGTATTTTTTTATGTTCAAATATGGGCAAGGTATATGATTTTATTTTGATGCAAAGTATTTTGTTTACGTTGAAATAAAATTATTATTTAATATGTTTTGACTTTCTCTCCCTTACTTTAAACTATGGCCTTTATAACATTTCTATTTCATGTTTCTTTTTTCTGTAATTTTTAAGGCAGAGTAGCAATGATATATTTTGTTGTTGATAAGGTTAGAATATAAATATAGAATTTAGTATAAATTCAAAATATATAAAATATATCTCTTATCTTATCTCATATGGATTTTTTAGCAGTAATAAAAAAGTTCAAAGTCTTTCATACAATAATTTTTGCAGCTGTTGTAAACTCTAGGTTGGGATGTACTAATACATGATTTAACATGGACATGTTAGCTCGGTTGGTACACCACGGTATCTCTAATAAATAAGAAGCAACAGAAACACGTCATTCTAACTTTCTATTGATTTTTTTGGGTGTGCGTTAAAATTAACATTATTTCATTTTACCAAAAGTTGTAAGGCTTAAAATGTTATTATTACTTAAAAAAATTTTGAAGTTCACTTTGATCAAGTTCCATCCTGATCCATTAAATCTAAACTATACTATCAGTGAGGTATCTAGGGCAATTTTGATACCAACATGAGTGCCCAAGTTCTGAAATTCTTATCACATATGAGCTCTTTATCAGTTGTTTGTTATAGCTCTTTATCTCTCCTTAGCTATAACTTGTACCCCTAAATTACACCTATAATTGTTAATCATTCATTTATTGTTGATAATTGAGTATTTGTTGTCAGCGTGTCAAAAACTGTACAACTCCGCTTTTTTCTTTTGAACATTTTGAAGCTGATTTAAGTGTGTAAATCGTGTTCTTGCTTGCTCTATTCTTCACTGTCATTGTTAATCATTTTTATGATTGATCTTTTTTGCCTTAGCTCAACTCTCTAAATCTCTAAAGCAAAACTAAATAAATGTTAGAGAGGAAAATTTGTTTTTCTTTGAATAAAATGAAATGAAATGAAAATGAAATGAAATGAAATTCCCAAATTCAAAGTTTGCCACATGCCAATTAATTCTGAAATTTTCTGGTGTTTATATCTGCTGCACAACAGCTCATAGCTTAATGCATTAAATTGTTTATAAAAAAATGTCTAAAAAATCCAGTATACCAGTTTTAATATTGATACCTTGTTAAACAGTATTACTTATTTTTTATCCATATTTAGAATAGTAGTAGCAGGAAGTTTTAGGTGAGTGAGATACTCTTGGCTTAATTTATATGCCCTGTAATCAGTGTCATATTGTCAGCAAATTATAAATCTCTGACTATAGTTGGAAGATGTTATCAGTTAGCCCTACTCCAAAGTTCTTTGAAAAATCTTCTTTTGGCTCCAGTTGTTTTGGTTTGATATATTTTTCATTGCTGTAGTTAAGTATATTCATGTATGATGTGAGTGAGTCACTTTGCAATAGACCAGCAATTATGTCAAGCTGCTCTCCATCCATAGGTGTCATGCAAACTTTTTTTCTTGTTTTTATTTTTTCTCACTCTCTAATGAGATTTTTACTTAATATAAAATGTGTTGTACCTCAGGGTTCAATCTTAGGACCACTTTTGTTTAT
>JAUZNK010008530.1:0-24629 GCA_035046665.1 Euphysa ruthae
TATAATTATGCATTACAAATGCATAAGACATAAAAATGATTTAACACCCCGAGCAGTGCATTATATAAATTAAAGATGAGCCTTGACGTCTTGTTTGTACTGGTCCAAAACATAAAACATAAAAGACTGCTGGTAAGCCAGTTTGGGGATCCGGCAATAATGCAATTCATCCGTCAGAAGTAAATATAAGGTCAGAATCTAAATTTAGTTTTCTAAAACTATTTACCAATAATATATTCTAACATTTATGAATTTCAGAAAGAATAAGAGCACAATTTTATTTTTAAAAATCAAACAATTTTTGGACCATATTTGATATTTATTCAAAATAATCAAATTTAATATTTTTAAACCTCGTTTTAAATTTCAGTGGAACAGAATATAATTTGGGAATTTTTTAAATCAATTTCACATGCTTCAAAATCAGGAAACTGATAAACTTTTCAAACTGACTGATTTGCCAAAAAAACTCGTACCAAAAAATAATATATTTTCAAATCACGCAAAATTCCAGTAAAGGTGGATAAGTTTTCCAAGAAAAATTTCAAAATGTCACTTTTCAACCAAATTTAAATTAAATATGTTCTCTATATTTTTATATAACATTTTTATATCTCACTAAATAAACTATCAAATAAACAAAACGAAAATCAATTCATTTATCTTATCGGGGAAATCAAACCAGCACTCTCTAGTTCCATAAGGGAATTATTTGTATCTATTTATTTGTTAATAAAATTAATTAATATTTTCTCACAATAAACCAAATTATTTTGACAAAATCATAATACAGTTCTTAAATCAAGATGTTATTTTCCAACCATGAAAACATCAGCCCAATTGAATTTTTAAAATGGCTGATTTGCCAAAATAATCAAAAGCAATGTTTTTTAATGTGAATTCAGCAAATTGCCTAGTTCTCGAAATTTGAAAAAAATCAGTAAATTTTCCATATAAGACAAAAGGGATAAAATGAACAGATTATGAGAAAATTTAAAAATATTGATTTTTGACCTTAAATGACACTATTTGTGCGCATTTGGGTCAAGAAAAAATAAATATTTTTCTAAAATTTTTGTGCGAAATTTGTGAAAATATTTGAGATAAAATTTATAAATATATTGCTGACATCTCCAGACTAAGTTTATAATAATGACCTAATTTTTAAAAAAATTTCTAATTAAACACCATCTTAAAGCTATTCTTGAAAAATTAAGAAGAAAGATTATTCTGAATTTCTGCATGATTGATTTTTTAAAAACAAAACCACTTTATAACAATATTTTAAGCAAAAATTTGTTTTCATGGTGACATTTGGATACCAATTCTGATTTTTTGTGCAATAACTCTTACTGGTTTTTTTAAGATGACTTGTAATTTTTCAAGCAGATAAAACAGGAATTTTTCAAAAACATTGTTGTAAGGTGATACTGGTTTAAAACAGACCACGAAAGTTTTGGCGTAGTTTTTTCCTTTCTCTTTAACTTTCTGGACTTAGAAGTTTTTTTTGTATAATTTTTGTAATTAAAAGATGCTTTGTAGTTAGCATCTTGTGCTAAATTCACCTTGTGTTAATCCAATATAAAATTTTTCTGGTTTATTGGGAATCAAGGAAACATTGATAAATTATGTTGGTAGCTGTATAATTTCCATCTATAGGACAATTTTCTTTTTTTCTACAATAGCAATATAATTGCGATTTTTTAAATCAGTAAAGATTATTTAATTATGAATTTTATAATTCTACCTGTTTTTTGTGCACCTATAGCTTAAGCTTATTGTGTTGCAATTAAAAATCTTATGTAATTTGTTGACTAAGTTTAAAAATTTCTTTCTAATATTAGTCGAAATGTTCTTATTAAATTGGAGAGTTATACTACATGATTTTTTTGTTTTGTTCATTTCAATTTCTAATTTTTAGGGATCAATTTTAGCTGAAAATTTTTGTACCCGTTTTGTTTTAGGGCCTCCTCATAATTAATTTTTGGTTTATTAAATATTTTGTCACTGGATTTGTTTAAGGATTTTTGGAGGTTGATTAGAATCAGTGTTAATGTAAAACAAATTATTGGCTGGCCAACCAATTCACAAATCTCCGCCACATCAAAACTTCCCATTATCATAGCGAAACAACCATGTGTGATTTTTTTTCCACGATTCATTGTTTAAAAATAGTAGGGATTTCCTACAGTGCCTTTAAATTCAAAGGTTTTCGGCACTAATTTTATAATGCCTTCAAAAAATATAATTGTGTCCTCTAAAATTGTTTCAGAAATAGAAGGGCGAAATTCTTTAAGACTCGATTAAATAAAAGGAACATATTTGTTTACCCTTTATGTTTGAAAAACATGATATTGGGTTAGTGGTGTTTATATTTTTTTTAGGTATATATTTTTGCCTCAATATTAATTGCATGCTCAACTTGTTTGAGAGTTTTTAATAAATTTTAGTTATTTTTCGAGTTAGGTTTTTCATGCTGTGCAGGTGATGATAATGCATGGTGTTTGTTTTGTCAGCAAAAATTAGAATATTTTTGTTAGATTTTATTTCTCAAACGTCCGTTTTTTATTTTCTTTTTTGAATTTTATTAATGTTACTAAATTCTATAAATCTTCCTCAAATTTCCCCAATTCTGCACACTGGGGTGGTGTATTTTTTTTTTTAATCCGGAATTATTTTTTACTTCAACTTGAAGGTCTTGGCTCTTTGATTCTTCACTATTTTAGAAAATATTAATTATTAATAATTAAATAAAATATATTAATATAAATATATAATATAAATATATAATTTTTTAATAAAACTTTTTATGCCTGATATAGGAATGTTTTGAGATTTTGTTATAAGTACAAACACAAAAAGAGGATTCAACCAATTTTAATTAAGAACGGATTAGTATGAATTTATTATTTATGTATGTAACTCTTTTTTTTCAAGTATTGAAGAATGAAAGAAAAAGAAAACATCACTTCAAAAACAACAATATTTCTAAAAAGTTTTGCTCAAATGAAAAATCATTTTTCATAAAGAGTAGTCAGAATTATTGAACAAAAAATTAGAATTTACAAAATGCCGCCATGAAAATAAATTTTTGCTTGCTAAATATAAAAATGATTATTTCTTAAAAAATTCTTCAACATCTATATAATTGATAATAAAAATAGTTACTTGTGATGCGATGTTCTTTTTAATTTACCAAATTTCACACAAACACACAAAAAAAAATACTAAACAGGGTAAAGATTACACCTCACACAAATGAAATGTGTAATAACCACATTCCAAATACTTCATTCATTTTCTTAACTGGCTAACACCTAATCTTGTCACATAAAAAGGAAAAGTTTCTCATCGATAAACATGCATAGACCAAAAACTTCAAAACGTCTCACATCACTAATTATCACTTGAAGAATTGTATTGGTATGTAACATTATGTCGTAATTTTATATTGTTCATTTTATTACTATTGCTACGGTTATACCATTCATTATTCCAATTTTTCTGTTACCTGGCTATTAAAAATACATACACTAATAAATTTTGAGCACCATTTATAAAAAATTTAAGAGTAATTAGCAGGAGTAACACTCATTGACAAATTAAGAAGAGGAATATTTCAGAATATACTGCATAAAGAATTGCATTTTCCATAATTATGAAATGCAAGTCTATATTTCCGTATATAACCTGTTAATATCGTAGTGAAAAGGTTAACCCTACCTTGCTTGTGCTTCATCAAGAGATTGGTCAGTTATATTCATAATCTGCTGTAAGATATCTCCAATCTCCTGTTTTCTTAACTCTGGAATTTCATCATCAGGTTTTGTCCGTAATATAGTTTCATGCTGCATGATAGATGAAAGTAATGGTTCAACTTGACTACAAGACGTTACAGCCATAATATTCTAATTTTGTTATAACTGTAAAAGATCGAGAAGATTTAACAATTAACAGGAGTAAAGTATGCTCAAGTAAAAATTTTTAATTTCAAAATGCACGACATTACAATATATTATATATATATATATATATATATATATATATACGGTAATACTTTAGCTAAATAACTAGCCCTTAAAAGGCTTTAAAACAAAAAAATAAAAACAATAAAAATGAATTAAAATGAAGAAGACGTTAACTTTTTTTCTTTTGGTGTGCCTGAACTGATTTTCCAAACATTTAGAAAAACTTTCAAACAGAACGTTAAGGCAATTGAAGAAAAAATGATAAGCTTTTAAATAATAGTCAAATGGTGATAAAAATATAAAATACTTTTAAAATTTTTGTTCAAAGTTTTATCACTTATCATTAAAATTTTTGCCATTGTCTCCATTAAAATCACCACTATCATCATCAACATCGTTTTTATCATTTATTCCTATGTTCTGCATCTTTTGATAAAGTGTAAAAGCATAGTTTTTTTAAAGATGGATGCCGTTCTATTAGCCAACCTACTGATAAAGGAACGAGTTTTTTATACCATACCATATCATTTGTTCTTTTTTCTTTTACTATGCTTCGGCTGAATCAATCTCTATGTTTTTATGCATGATGGGTAACAAGACCACAATGGAAATAATGCTGTGACAATTTTGTGCCTATCCTTGCCACCTTTTGTTTTTATCTTAAAGTTTATTGTTGTTGAAAATTACAAGACCAGAGAAAAAAAATTTTTTTTGTTTTCTCTGGTCTTGTAATTTTCATTTCTTATGTATATTTGTTTGTGGCAGAATAAATACTTACTTACCATACACTTATCTTAAACATCCAAATTTTAATAGTTTAATAATTTTTCCTACTGCTACTGATCAACTTGAAATTTCCTCACTCATATTAAACTTGAAATCTAGAAAGGCATTTGGACCTAATAGTATTCCAACGTGTATACTTAAAAGTTTCAAATGAAAAATTTTAAGCATAGACTGGAAATGTGATAAAGCTTTAAAAGTTTAACAAATCTTACTGACATTTGCCACAGCACAGTCAATAAATAACCAAAGTGCATTAATGTTATGAAAAAAATAAAAGAATTTTTTCATATCAATATTATTATAATTTTTCATAATTTACCAAAACGGAGATTGATGTACATTAATTTTAAATGATATTTTGACTAGATTAACTGCAAATATCTTTTCACTCTTAATAAAATTGCTGTACATGTTGTATGAAACGACTGGAAAATTGCACAAGGTGGCTTTTAGATTGAATAGAGTTGGTTTACCCCAGGGGTTTGTTGAAAGGGTATCTGGGCAGTAAAATCAATTTGATCAAATACCGATCAATGTGCAATGACATACAGAGCCTGCATCCTACCCCTATAATAGGGTTTTGCTGAATTGATCTGTTCCCTTTCACAATGTCACAAGCTTATGGTAATGATCTTTTTTATAAGCGGGGGTATGATTTTGTTTTGCTTCTAATATGTTGCTTGTTCTGTGAAAAGAGAGTACTGCCATGCTAGGGGTGAAATAAGTCTCCGGTTGTGATTTATTTTTTGTATGTTGTTGGGATTTTCTCGGGATCTATAGGTGTGTCTAAAGCCTGTGTATATGTGAGGGCTTTCAAAACATGTACAACCAGGTAATTGAACAACTGCAAACAACTACATTGCATTCACCTGTTCATGCCCACCCGGAAAATACCAACCTTTCCAAAATAAAAAAAAAAAAAAAAAAAAAAAAAAAAATTTAATATATCCTTTTTAAATTCTTGTTTTACAGAAGACGATTTTTGAAAAGCTTAAACTTCGTTACCAAGACCTTTTCCAAGAATTTGTTTTTAGCTTTATCGTTTGTGTTTTATTTGTAGTTTTATGGCACATTTAAAATTTAAAAAGATGTGTTTGCATAACAACGAGTAAAATGTAGTTTTTTGAACCATTCGAAATTACATTACAACACCTTGTTTTAAGCTCAGTATAATATATTTAAAATGACAAATATATGATGGAATTTGACACAAGTCTGGTTTAAAAAGAAGATGATTAGAAAAACATACGACCTACCAAATTCACATGGTTTCGAATGCTTATTATCGAATGCATGACTTTGTCATGTTTTACAGAAAAATCATGAAAGAAAAAATTTTTGAATATTTTGAAAATCCATAGTTACTTTTCACTTTATAAAATTTGATTTACGTTAATTGTTTAATGTTAATTTTTGTAATCTATCTTTTTTTTTTTTTTTTTTTTGTGGTTGCATACTTTATGCAAAATTTGTCTTCACTGACTAATGATTTAAACGCGAAATATGCTGGCTTTTTTAGCCTCTCTCAATATTAGTAAAACTGAACTCATAATCTTTCAACATCCTAATAAAGTCATTGGCTATGACCTAAAAACCAAAATCAAGGGTAAACGTCTCTTTCCCTCTAGCTCAATCAAATACCTCGATGTAATTACTGATGAACACCTATCCTGACAGTCATATTAATAATCTAAGCTTAAGAATATCAAGAGCCAATAGCATGGTTTCAAAGATTCGTCATTATGTAGACATACATACAAACCCTAAGATCCCTCTATTTCTCTTTAATTTCACCCCACTTAACCTATGTCTGTCAAATTTGGGGCTGGAAAGAGGATTCTCATTTGAGCAAAATATACTCTCGGCAAAGGATTGCAATGAGAAATATGTGTTTTGCTCCTTTTCGTTCTCAAATTAACACCTTTGCTTAGTCAAATTCTCTGACCAAGTAACTATGATTTTCTACAGAAAACCCTTTCCCGTTCTATTTCTAATCTCTTTACTGTGTCTAAACACTTTCATTGTCATCGAGCTAGAAATATCAACAAAAATTGCATCGTTTCTGCCTACAGAACATACAAATATGGTAAGTATTCTATTAGGTATCAATGTGTAACTGATTGGAATGCTCTTCTTCCTTCCTTTAAAATTCATCTCGAACCCATGAATTGAAACATGTTCATCCCATACCCACTATCTATTTAATAACAAAAATGCAATTTAAAAATTATCTGTTTTACACTCTTCTCTCTCAGTACAATAAAACCTTATATTTTTTTCTTTCTTTCTTTCCTTCGTTGTCCCATACAAATAAAAAAAGGAAGTGATGATATTCCACTTAGTCTTCTTAAATCCATAGCACACTTTTATTGTGCCATTTTAACTGTTGCATTAATACTTTCAGTTTCTCCGATCAGTTAAAATGGACAAACATAATACCTTAGATATAGGGAACTATCGTCCCAACAGTATACTTCCAACTGTGTCTAAAATATTCGAAAGAGTCTTTCTTGAACAGATAAGCAGTTTCTTTTGTAATAATTATTTTTCATTATTGTGCGGTTTGCGTAAAGACTATTTGATCTAACATCTATGTTTCGTTTGATTCAGAAGTGGCATCATTGTCTAGACAAGAAATGCGTAAAAGGTACAATCCTCATGGATTTTTATAAACCCTACGACTGTATTCCCCATCATTTGTTCTTAACTAAATTTTCTGCATACAGTTTCTCTGATAAAAGCCTACGTTGTGTAAAAAGCTAAATTCACTAAAAGAACCAAAGAGTAAAGTTAGGATATATTTTTAGTAAATTGTTAGGTATTATTATTGGTGTTCCATGGGGGTCTATACTTGGACCTCTTTTATGTAATATTTTTGGAGCTCATATGGCAGTAACGCAAAAAAATTTTCGTGCCCAAACTCGTGTATATTTTTTTCATATTTTGTCTCGCCTTTCCATTTCTATATTAATAATATTTGAACAGTAGAAAATAATTCAATGGAAACAATATTGTCTCGCCTCCTCATTTCTTTTATAACAATATTTGAACTGTGGAGAATAATTCAATGGAGACAATATTTACTAAATCAAAACCAACTCAAAATTAATTTCAATCAACTTTCGACAGAGAATTTTATTTAAAAGTTATAAAAGAATCAAACATTCCATTTGAATTTTCTTAAACATCTATGTTCTAAATATTTAATTTCGTGCCTTTAAACATGGCCGTTTTATGAACAAGTAAGTTAAATTAAAACGTTGCATTATTTTAAATTGAAAAGCTTTCTTCTAACATCAATTACCATATACCATTTTTAACTTTGGTTTGCCACGTTTTCACAAACATTTATATATTAATTTTATCAATGACATGTTCTTTTTTGTACTAGATTGAGATATTTGTAACTTTGCAGACGACAATACTCTTTATGCTTGTGATACTTCTTTAGAAAAATGTTCTCTCTGATCTTTTTTGATTGAATCCAGAGTTAAACGCGGAGAAAATTTGAAATAAAACCGTACTTTTTGAGAAACGAATGCATTTTAAAAAGTCCCATTAACGAACAGTGGAGAATAATGCAATCGAGACAATAGAGATGATGTATCTGTTGTTTGTTACCAAATCAAAACCAAATCAAAAATAATTTCAATACTGTCGGCAAACAATCTATTTCTAATTACGGCCTTATTGTATATTAATCAATGGTAACGTAAAAAAAATTTCTGTTTGTTGAATTCTGCTGCTTTTGCAATTTTCTTCTGTATATGCAAATGTAAATACCACATTTTCTTTATTTAACACAAGAGGATAGCAATATTTTACCTACTTTAGCAGCGCCCTAGACAGGTCTCCCTGCTTCCTAACACCACGTGATGGGCAAGCTAAGGATCACCAAGAGATTACTTTAAAAACAGACATGTGGCTAAGTAAAATGGCTAAATAAACATTACCAAGCAGGTTGATATGGAGCTTCTTGATCAAGTAATAAGATAGCTAAAGTTATATTGCGAATTAATAATGTAAACAAATCTAAAATTTTCAGTATGTTGAAACATCTTTTTTGAGCAGAGTTGGTATTGTTTATTTATTAATGACTTAATCCGGTTCAAATAACCCTCCAAATTATTTATCATACTATAAAATAAGTGTTCATTAGCTTTTTGCCAAATTGTTTATCATACTATAAAATAAGTGTTCATTAGCCTTTTGTAAATGCGAGTTGTTTCAGATTCATATAGATAAATTTGTTGGTTACATCTACTGGCAAAGCTATGTGTTTCTGTTTTCAAAAATAATCTGCAGTGTGTATAATTACTTCAAACTCTGGACTATGATTTGAAGCAAGTTTTTAAATGATTTTATCTCATCTTTATCACTACTTTATTGATTAGCATCTGCAGCAAATCTCTCACTTTTTATTTACGAATATTTATACAGGAAAACCATTTCAACTTTTGCAAGCCGTTATCAACGTCCTGTGGTCATAAAATATTAAAAATAAGTCAAAGATTTTATAAAATAGCAGTTAGTATATAATAAAAAAGGCTAAATAAATTAAATGGTAAAAGTGGAGAAATGATTTTTTATATCCCTCTTGATTGTGTGTGATTGTAAATGTTGGCGAATTTCTAAAGATAAATTGTTAAATAGTTTATTACAGGTGTATTTCACTGAACGTTTGGAATATTTGAGTTTGAGTTTTGGAAGTCTGAAAATATAATAGTTGTTTCTAGTGTTGGCTGGATGAGATACTTGAAATGAGACTTTCTTAGCATCGTGAGAGAAATTAATAATTAAGAAATGCAATAACCCTTTCCCGTGAATATCAAAAAATTTGTCATTTGGGGGTGTAATGTCATTAGAATTAAGATCGTCTTTAATGTAACAAATAACACCACCACCAGATCTATTTTAGCATTTCTTTAAAATTTGGTATCTACTAAGTTCAATTTCCCTGTCATCTATGGAACTATCAAGCTTACTTCCCCTAATTCCAATAATTGATAGTTTTTAAATAATTTAAATCCTTCTTAAATATTCGATTTTTGTTAGTATGCTATTTACATTAAAATTAATGAAGTGTAACCCTTTTTGCCTAAAGGGGAGCCATAATTACTGATGTTCTTGTATAAGGTTTCCTATGTCATATTGCATAGGTCCAGAATTAGACTCAATGTCATCATATAATGTTAACATGAGAACTTTCAGGAAAACTTGAAAATGTAATTTAATGCTCTAATTGTTTTGAAGGATTTTTTTGTTGAAATGTGTATAAATTATGTGAGTGAAGGAAGTTGCAGAGGCATCAATTTGATTACTTAACAGGCGATATTGATTATTTAACAAACCTAAACTAAAAATAAATTGTCCTATGTTAAAAAAGATAAATACTAGGGTAAAAAAATAAAACACCTAAAAATACAGATTTAACAGCACTAACATATTTAAGGTGGTACGCCACTATATATAACAAAGTATTCAAATTTGGTATATCATTATAAAAATATGGTCACTTTCCCGTATTTGCCTCGATAATTCACAAAAATTGACATTTTCAGAGGTGAAAGTTAGAATTAACTATCATGTGATCAGTAGTACATGCAATGTGAATGATGTTGAAGTTTTTAGGCATTGTTCATCTGACATATAAAAAGGAATTTTGATACTTTCAGTTCAAATATGAAATTGATTTAAAGGTGGTAGCATTTTAAAGATTTTTATTCTATGCCCATTGGTCATTCCTAATTGAAAATATTGTCTTTATGAAGACAAACAGCCTTTATTTTATCACCATCCCTCCTTACATTATTGATATCCTGAAAATTTCAAGGAAAAAAACCCACTACTTCTAGAAATATGTCAATTCAAATTCTTATGTTTAGCGGAAAGTTTAAAGAATAAATCTTGAATAAAAACTGTTTATATATAAACTAATAGCTTCCACTAGAATAAGCTGGTGTTAGTTCTTTTTGAATTTCTTTGTCTAGATACACTTTTTTCAAGTGAGACAACGTTTTTTAACGCAGTTTTTTCCTACCGCTCAATTTTTTTTGCATGTTGCTTATTCGTTGGTTGTCGCAGACGCTGTCAACTTTCATGGTAGAATGCCCTAATGGTATATGAAAGTGCTCAAAGACAGTAGAAAGACCAGAAGTTCCATCATTGAAATTGATGATTGAGGAAAAACCTGCAATTTCCAACGTTCTACTGCCAACAAAAATATCTTTTGGGCAGCGTTTCCAAATTAAACAGTTAAATGCCTCATTAGCGTTTTGAGTATGTCCATGAAGACATTTCTTGAAAAGTTTCTCATCAGACAAATCTTTAAAAATAGGAGTGAGGATAGCTTTGATGGGAAATGGTAGGACACCAGCTGCTTGTAGTTCTAAGGCAGAACTGATGCCTAAAGCTGGGGTCGCCAATGTTAGAGTTGTGGAAAAGTACTGGCCAAACTCATTTCTTCATTGTATATATATTTGTGGTGTTCTGTCTTATGGCCATACCATAATAACTTTGAAAAACATCCATAGCTTTGTTTGTCAATCTTTCTTTACCACCTAATGACTTACCATCAGATAACTTTTTTGTACCTATACGTTTCACGTGCCTGACGCATTCCAATTTGTCGATCTGAATTTCATCGTTGTATGGTTTTGAGGCAACAACCTCTGTGAATTGATGATGTGTCACCATCACCAATATAGGAAGTGTATCTCATTTTATTCCGTAGGGATCTGTACACATGCTGACTGCACCAGAACCTTCCATTGCTCCTGAACACTGATCATGGTTTGCTTGGCATTGATGGTTTGCACGCCAATCGTTGTACCTTGGAGTACCTTTTAAGCCTGCCAAGCTTGGCAACCCTTACAGTATTTGGAAGACAACTGAATCCAAAACTTTGCCACTTTCTTTTGAAATGGCCACCATAACACCGTTCAATGACGCGTGCCCTCTTCGTTTCCAAGTACCATCAGCAGAAACCTGGCAGTTTTTTCGGCAAACTGTTCTTTTAAAACATGTTTTCTTGTCTCAATAGCAGCCTTATTTAAACTAGCATTCATGCCTATTTCATAGGCTGAATAAATTTTTAAGTTGAAGTTTTGAAATGTAGTCTCTGACATTGGTGGTTCCATATTCATTAGCATACAATAGTTTTTCGTTTTTGCGTGGCCGCAATCAATTTCTCCAAAGGCTATGACCGATTGTAAATTTAATAAATCTTTTTTTCTTTTCATTGTTTTGTTTGATACCTTCTTTAGAGTTTTGGAAAGATGTGCTCCATTCGCAACCATGACATGTTATGATGAAGTTATAAAGAAAACCCAATTTACTTTTTTGCAACAACTGTAAAAATGACGCGTCACATTCAGGGCGACTCAAACATCACACAAGTTCGTTTAGGATGGCAAAGTTCATTATAAAGTTAAAATTGCTGGCATTACCAGAAGCAATAGCAATATTTCGAAGTTTTTGAGCGCTTGTACAAGTTGGATTCCTCCATTTTGTTGTTTACTTTCAGTATCAGTTGACGGCAGTCGTCCCACTTTCTTGGCTGCTTGATCATATCTGTTTAACCCATGATCCTTCCTCTTTTTAGTTGTTTTTTTACTTCTTGGCATTTTCAAGTATGAGGTTTGCAGCTCTAAAACAACAAATCAAAAAAAGAAAAACAAAAGAGATTTCGTTATGAAGTAGAAAAATGCACTTCAACGATTGGATAGAGAGGATAAAATATCGTGATATTAACAATGCCGTATTGTTCTTGATATGTCTTTTTGCTTTCTTGTGATTTTGTGCTTTAGCAATAAAAATAAATAAAAATGAGAAATTTTTTTATCATTTTATTCTGCTAGAAAAGAATTTTTACAATATGAATAATCAATATGATATAAAGGTTTGCGAAAGTATGACAACCTTGTTGGCAAGCCAAAATTATAAACGGTATATGGTAATTGATGACAGTAGAAAACTGCAACGGAACTGAACAAACAACAAATTTTCTTACGCTACCAGTGATTAATATACAATAAGTCTATAGCCAAATAGAAATAAATTCTCTGTCGACAGTATTGAAATTACTTTTGATTTAGGTTCGATCTATTGGAAGAATAGTTTATACAAAAAAAAAAAAAAAAATATATGTTTAGATAGGCAGTTTATATCTGTGTGGGCTCAAATTTTTTGGTTACATTTCTTGGTTTTTCCAATGAAAGAAGCCTTCTTTTTTTTTGCTACGCAATATACTTTTTGGCATTTTTTTTATGTTGAAATCTTCACGAAACTGAAAAAAAATTTTAAAACTTTTTGCAGCCACTCAAAGAATCCTATTTTTATATACGAACTGTAATGTAACAATAATAAGTGTTTTTATTATAGTAAGACACTCTTCTTCACAGGTTAAAAATTGAATCTATTATAACTTCTTGTTTAAGAAGAAAAGTCCTAGCAACCAAATCTAACTTTTAGGCTTATTTTTACTAGGATGTTTTTAGGACAGTAACTAGTGCTAAAGTTATGATATGCCAAAAAATAATTATTTTTTTGGTCTCAAACTTGCTCAGGTGAAAGTCACCTGATGGTATACCAACATTTTGGAATTAAAATCTCATTTTTGTATTTTTCACTATTTTCAAGGTGGTGATAACCTTAAAGTAAAATTTAAGAAATGCAAGGAAAAGAACTTTGAGAATAAAAACAGGAATGCCCAAGACACACACAAAAAAAAACAAAGTCTAAAATAGTGAAATGACGATGAAATGATTTTTAATTTATGTTTTGATTTATTATTTTTTGAGTTTCTTAAATAAAGGTATTTAGATGTGCTTTTAACACACACATCTGATCACAGCATTTCATAAAAGTCAGATAATAAACAGGTCTAGTATCAATGTCCCTGGATACAAACTAAAAAGAAGATGGTAAAATCAGCTGTTTACAATGAAAACTTTAACGACGTGACATGGTTTATTCGCAACGATAAGCTGTACGGCCGCATTTCCAGACCAAGTTTTATTTCGAGTAACAATGGCTCCGTATAGAAATTTCACAGACGACACCGGTACCGGTATACGACAAAAATTTAGTCTTTGTCTAAAAATGCGCATGTGATTGTTTCGGAACTAGCGTAAACAAACGCACATGTGTGTGTTTAGGAGCCTAAGGTTTTTTCAAACATTGTCTTCTTTTCATTAGTGATAGACCTTTTTGATTGTAGCGCATCTTTTCTTCGTTTAAGCTTTCAAATTCAAAAGAAAAAAATGGTTAACCAAGAACCTGAAAAGTTGGTAACTATTTCATAAAAGCCTAGCAAACTGACATGCACAAGAGAGAAGAAGTACTACAATAGCTAACAGGAACACAATAGTTAACAGGAATCAAATATATTTATGTTTACCCCATTTGTTTGTTTCTATATTCCAGTGAGTTTGTGGGTTTTTTGTGCATTTTGCGTACAATTTTGCCTTCCCTGAATACCCTCAGTGATGCATTGTCTGATTTTCTGCACTTTATTATGATAACAACTGCCAAAAATCAACAAAAAACAATTTGGCGGAAGCCTTCATACCTGGATTTAAACAAACTATCCACTCGTTAATTTTATTTACGTTATGAAGTAGAAAAATGCACTTCCTCGATTGCATAAAATATCGTGATATTAACAATGCCGTATTGTTCTTGATATGTCGATCTATTGGAAGAATAGGTTATACAAAAAAAAAAAAAAAAAAAAAAAAAAAAAAAAACGTGTTATGGCATATCGTATACTTATAGTGAAATAAAGAATATAGTTTTATAATTGAAATTTTAATTGAAAATATATTTCCTTTTAAAATGGATATTTAAACTTAAATACTGTTCGAAACTAAATATTAAAACAATAGATATTTAAGATCTTTCGAATATAACTGATTTTTTTTAACGTTTAAATAAAATTCTCTGTGCAAAGTATTGAAACTAAGTTTAATTTGGTAACTAACAGCAAATTATCATATATATTGTCTCGGTTGAATTATTCTCTACTGTGTAAAGATTATTAATAGAAATGGGAGGGCGAGACAAAATATGAAAAAATAGGCACGAATTTTCTGCTTAGTCAACAAGACATTAGCCACAAATTTAGACACGAATTTTCAGCGGAGTCAGCAAAGAAAAAACATTTTTTATTCCATTCTTATAGAGTTTTTCGCGTTACTGCTAAATGAGCTTCAATTTAATTTTATCCTTAAACCTATTGATAGTTTTGCAATATTCGAGACTCCTAGGCAGTTTACCCCATATAATGAAGCACACAGTTTAACTCTTCCGCTCCAAGGAAAAAATCAGCCAGTATACTAGAGCGGGTTTTGTCAATTTTGCCCGTCATCTTTAAGACGTTAATTTTCTATAAATTGCGCTCAAATTTTGACTTTTTTCTCAAAAAAATGTTTTTCATCAAAGTCGAAAAAAAATAAATCCAAAATATGTACGGAAGGATTTCACGTGATTCAAAATGTTAGATATTTAAATGAAAAAATTACATTTTTTGAAGTAAATATCGCCATTACAAAAAAAATATATCCAAATCTAGGTTATTTTTGCAAATCTAGTTACATAAATATATACCAAGCTCCGAAAAAAAATTCTATAACACAATTTGGGTAAATTTCTAAAATCAATAATAATGCGTGTTTTTCAGTAGCGATTTGTTCAGCTAATGTGACTCAGAAAACCACTATATACAGATGTATATTATATAGTATCTATTGTTTTTGCTACAGATTAATACCCAAATACAAATGCACAATAAAATAGATTGCCATTATGTGGATAATCGAGGCAAAAATCAATAAATTTTGACGAAAAAATATTTTGCAAACAATAAAATGTTTTCAACACACAAAAAACTCAACAAAATAAGCAATAATTACTCAAGACCTGATAACTAAACACACTCTAAACTCCCAAAACCAAAGAAAATTCAACCTTCAACGGTGAATACCATCTCTCAGAACTAATAACACAAGCGTCATCTAGCACAAGATTGACATAAGCATCCAGGAATTTCGACTTTTCAAGACGATGCTACCATAAAATACAACCTCCCATATCGCTTGACGCTTATAGATATTTAGAAAATTTAGAAAGATCTTTATGAACCAATAAGACACTTCTAAAAGTAGACATAATTAAAAATAGTGCAAGTGACAGATATTCGACAATTGCATTAGCGCGTGAAAAAGCAGCAAACGAGAAAAATCCGTTGAAAACAAAATCAAAAATAAAGTACAGTGGGAAAACAGCAAAGAATTAGAAAGGATTTTAAAAATATAGGAACGAAATTCAAAGATATTTTCAAAATCAAATTATTAATACACATGCAGCAGCGGACAACTAATTAAATACCTGCACTTGCAATGGAAAATAGCGAGCAACATTAGTAGTAAAAAAAGTTTCAAAACTAGTCATAAATTAAGAAAAGTAACTTGAGGATTGAAAGCAACACTTCAAACGCCTGTTGACTGCTACCTCAATTAATATGAATTTAAATACAGCATTAACTGGTGATTAGCCAGTCTAGTGATTAATAACTGGTTCTAAATTACCAGCATGGAAATCTCACAAAAGCAGAGGTAAAGGGCCAGGTCATTCAAGCAAACAGGGCAAAGTCACTACTCTTGTTACCATCCGAACTGCTTTTAAGATGCCTAAAAAGCAAAAGTGAACTTATCAGCAAAGTAGTTCTGTTATAGATAGCCTTGACCACTTCAGTGTGAAAGACATAAATTTAACAAATTTTGTGTCGGTCTATCAATTCAGGACCGGGTGACCATTCGATCCAGTTAGAAAAATTTTTAATTTTGTTGACTAGATAAAGACCATGGGCACTGCAGTGTTGAAAATCACGTATGACCTACGTTGACTAAAATTTTTCTCATTTTCTTCCACAAGCCGCTTGTGCTTTTTCTTTGAGCCAGAACAAGGGAGAAGGACTTGTTTGTATCAGCAACAAAGTCGAAATGAGCATCGAGGGTCTTCTCCTTGGCTGTAGACTTGTCGGCTAAGTCAACTTTAAATACTCTAATTCAGCTCACAAGAGTTAGACATTGCGTTTGTGGTCAGCGTTAAATGGACGTGCGTGTTGGAGCAACTGCATCAATAGTAAAAATGATTACGTTTCCATCCGGGCTACGGATAGTAATGATAATCACACGCAATCACCACGGTTACGCTTCAGATCTTGATACCCATTTACCAACGTAATTGTTATGTTGGAGTCCTGTAAGCTTATTTTAAATACAACATCAACTGGTGATTAGACAGTTAGTCATTAGTGACCGATTCTATAATTACCCGCACGGAAATTTTACATAAGTAGAGGTAAAGGGCTAAGTCGTTCAGGCAGTTAAGCTAAGGTCACTATCCTTGAGGTTACTTAACCCGCACACACTGTTTTGCTGAAAAACATACAAATTAAAAAACAGTAGTTGAAAACAGACATGACAAATGCGCTTCTATGCTGTATCGCGTTAATTTTGGTTAGACTGTTTCTCAAAAGCTCATTTTCGTGAAAGGCAGAAGACAGACTATAAAAGTCTAGTTAGCATCTTGTTTTGCGCGCACACGCATTGAAGGAAGGAAGATAATGTAAGTTGAGAGGGTTTTTGAACTTGAGCTTTTTTTTTTTTTGACTAAAAATATTTAGCTAGTAAAGAATTTTTATAAGCAAATATCGACAGATAATTTAAAAGTTGGTCAGGTTAAGCCTCAAAGACAAAAGTTGTCATTTAAATCTAGAAGACTTGATATGATTATAAAACAAAATGAAAAATTCTTGAAAATCGACTAACAATATACAACTTGTTTACGCAGTCCTCTCCATTCGAAATAAAATCTAGCAGTAAATGTTTTTGGATAATATAGATGCTTGTTATATTTTTTCGGTTCTATTTCCTTTTTTATTTCCTCCAGAGACTTATCTCCCACTTGCAACATTCTTTGTACAGTCTCCATTCTACGTTTAAGTTCGACAGCTGCATTTGATACCAAAACATTGTCAGGTGTTCTTAATATATAATTATCAAAGCCACCCGCATAATCAATTTCACGGACGGCTTTCATACTGAACGTGTATTTAACGGTTTCATCAAGCAAATCGCTATAATATTCCCTTTCAAATACATTCGGTTTCCAGAAGCGCTTTGTTCTAAAAAATACACAATACGTTGAAGGTTTTGAAACTTAGAAGCACATTGAGGTAAGTTAAAAACAAAAACCACTGGATTCAAGTATTAATTCAGGCATATTTGAATTTTCGGCAGGTGTGTTGAAGTGAATATATATTCCTCTAATTTAGTGTTTAATTTTAAAGGTAAAAAAAAAATATATAATTTAGAGACTAACTGACCCTCAGGAAAATAAATATATATGTTAGTCCAGGATATATGGGAAGTAATTTGAATTGGATACAAATTTATCTGTGTCAAAAGACAGTTAAATTTCCTAAGCTTTTGAAAAGTGATAGTAATCAGGCTGTACCGGGGGCTTAAAGGTGCTGGAGCTCATTTTTCAAAGGGAAGATTTTACAATAGCATATGGAGATTTGTGGACAGACACGAAATACTAATTTTATTTATATTGCACTATAATTTCATGAAATAATTCTCGGTCGACTTTATATTGTTATGTGTTCGAGATAGCTTAAAGTTAAAAGTTTTTTTTTTGTAGTTGAAAAGTCCGGGGTTCTTGTCAGATTTAAATTTTTCTCTGAAAATAGTATTTAAAAAAAATAATACGACCATTGTCTAACATCGAAAAACATGTCTGCAACATCTAACCACATTTCCTTGTATCATTTATTATTATTACCTTGGTAAGTTAATATTATTCCCTTGTTAATTTATTATTATCTCCTTGTTAATTTACTATTATTATGGATTTATTGGTCGTCGTAATAATACCATTCCCAGACTAATTGACTCTTTTGCCACTGGAATGATTCATGGTGTAACTCGTGACAAGGTTGTTACTTCAAAATACTGTCTACTAGGGTAGTTGCAGATATTATCTATAAAATTGGACATGCAATTGATTTAACTTAAACTGTGATATCGAAACTGCCCGGGCTAAAAAATTGAAAAAACTAGCTGATCTTACAACGAATCTTCCGCTAAAAACACCGTTTGAAAACAGTCAATTTTTGTCAAGATAAACAGGAGCAACACGAGGAGGCTCAGTAAACACTACTAACTTGACGGCATTCCAAAAACATTCTAGAGAAATAGAATTAACAATTGACAATTGATTGTGATAAGAGCTGTTTCATCGAGATTCCAAAAGTACCTGTATGTCCGATAAAATTTATCGGACATACATGTCAACTTGCTGGTAGGAATCCAACGTTTTTATGTGACGTATAATTATGAATGATTGAAATAAAATGAAGCTAAATATTCTCTCGACAGACCTTTTTAGATCAATCTTTTCTGAAATATAAAGTGAGTGAGTGGAGAGATACTCAAGAGTACATTCTAGTAAATGGCACCCTAAATATTTTTATATTTCATTAAAATTTAGCATATTGCAAAGGATTAGAAAGATTGCTGATGGAGCGTTTATTCTTCAAAACATCTACAAATTCCAGTACAGATGATTCAGATATGGACTGATGTAGATTCATACAATATTGCACAGTGCAATCTTGTGAAGAGCTACCATAAAAATCAGTGATCCTGGAAAAACAACACAGTTTTCATCACATTCATGGATCTAATGCACAACCAACATAAATTCCACATTCCACGTTCAAGAAAACAAGTTTGAAGCAAGACGGTCAGGGCTTACTTTATGCCATATAACTTTGCGATGAATAAGAGTAACTACGCAAGATAAGGTTTTTATCTTTATTGTATGAAATATATTAATAATTTTTACCTTGGTATTAAAGAACTGATAAAAGATAACGGTATAGCAGTACAAATCCAGGATCGATACTCAATCAAAACCGATGTTGACCAACGCAGTGAACAAATAAATAAAGATGCTAAGTCTACGGAGCCGGAAAAAAAACGGTCATTGAAGCAAGCACTTAACATGTTCCAAAAAAAAATTGTGTGGTTTAGGAAGACCTTCTGATATTTATAAAACTTGTCATCCATTTCAAATTTTGCAATCTGAACAGCAAGTCTACATTATTGTACCTGTTCTGCACAATCCCTTTGACGCAACTTAGGATAAACCAAGATTATTAAATTTGAGCCCCGGTATGCCTGTTGATGAAAAGCTTGCAGATGAGGTCTTGCAACTTCCAATGAAAGGCAGCGAATTAGCTGACCAATTCAAAAAAAGAACGGCTGCTGTCTTCAACTGTCAAATTTTCTACCAACAAAAAAACGAATCTAGAAGAAGTAAGGTAAAGTTAAGAAGTCTGTGGAAGTAAACAGGGACATTTTAGGAAAATTAGTTGCTGACTCTGCTAAACTTACGAAATCAATTGACCACAAAGAAGCTATAAATTTCCCATTGTCACCTATTGATTTGAGTATAAGTAACGCCAATGGTTCAATGCGGAAGACCAATAAAAGTGCGGTTACAAGTATAATCTTAAATCAAAACTCACACTAATAAGTCTCTTGTGGAAGCAAACTCGACTTCTGTATCCATTGTTAATATATCTGCAGAACGCCGATTGTTATGGACAGTAATCAACTACTACTTTATGGTGTTTTATGTCTTAATTAATATAAAAAGCGTGATTAAACCCCTGAAATGTGTTCAAATTTATTTTTTATTTATCAGAATAATTTTAGATGATTAATTTTTAGATGATGAACCAAGTTTGTACTTTTTCAAAATCATTATTATCACATTTGATTCTTCCAGCAAATGCCTCTTTGTGTTTATCATCAGAATTTCACTATGATGAGACTATACTGAGTGCATCTTTCACATCTGCACATAGTTTTAATCCATACCCTAATACATTCTCGGTGATGCCCTTGCCGATGACTACTTCCCAATGATAAACGTATTTTCCTTTAAGAGACTTCATGAGAATCTGTTCAATAGATAAATCAGCCCAGATTACTGCCCAATGTTTGTTAGAACGGCTAATGGTGTGACTCCCGCATATAAATTGCTGGTAGACATCTGGATGATTTTTTTTTGAATTCTGCAACTGTTTGAAGATACAGCAGGCAACATGATTTTGCATAATTGTTGTGGCCTAAAACGCAGAAATTTTTGACGCAGAAATGAGTAGTAACCAGTCGCTTGTTCTCTCTGCTCAAACAAACTCCTGCACAACTGAAACATTAAGTAACATAGCTAAACCAAAGAGCTGATGTACCTTATTCCTGTGTGAGCTGCTCCTTTATTTCTGTGAAGAATGCCGTCATCTTTTGCAGAATGTTATTATTATTATGATGAGAAGGACTGTCTGTGTCATACAATTTCTCCAAGGCACTCTGCTCTCTGGGCGTCAACTCATTCCAAAATTCTTCCAACGTAAGGGACAGAATAGCTGATGGGCATAACAGATGACCTCGAACAGCGCAGACAAATGCTCTTCCCAGTCAAAATGTGCCCGACAGTTACAGGAACGTTTACTGTCTCAAGAGCACTTCTCAAGCCACTTCCTGCCATAAGGAAACCATTTGATCTCAGAAAACTCACAAGCTGGTGAAACCCGCCCAATCGAACAAATGTGATCATGTTCTTTGATGATACATAAAGTTGTTGATCGAGGGTTACACATGGAATTCCGATATTCAGTTTTCAGCACTGTTTGGCCATAAACAAAAGAAATGAGTATAAAGCTGTTAATTCTGTGTCGTGTAAGTCAATCACCAGCAGCATGGTAACAACAGATTTTGGATTAGACTGCAATGTTTTTTTAGCACTTATGTGTCCAGACCAACTGGGTGGTAACTTCTTGAAGATGTAGGATGCGCTCCAAAGATCAATAAAGCGATTTTTAAGGGCCTCCTGAAATTAAATATTCAAAACAATATGGTTTGTCTGGTATTCTGTAATCAAATCAGATTCCAATCCTATACTGACCACTATCTTCCAAACAGAGACAAACAAAAAGACTAATAACGCAACAAAAACTTGGTAAGATGCTTTCACTCAAGCATTTAGAAATAGGAAGTCTTAAAATATCTTCTTTTGCATTTTAATACAATTATGCTACGCAGACTTAAAGACCATAGGTTGTTTGAAACTCTTATTCCAAGGGCTATATTTTACCCAAAGCTGATCAAAAATTAAGAGGGGTGTTGCCCTACCTTACCAACCAAGCATTCTCAAAACAGCTAGGTTCTTTTGAAAAAGACCACAGCAATAAAAATGTTTTACCAGCACAATTGGTCAAAGGCTTGTTCTCACTAAAGCAGGTATGTTTAATGTAAAGTATTGTACAATATTGATTCTAGAATTAGCGTGGACCTCAGACAACTTGTCTTTATTTTCCCGAAGGGATCCTGTTCTTTCGAATTTGTTGCATAGGGAAATTACCATTAGAAATTCCAATAGACCTAAGTCCATGATGAGTATTCTTGCCATCTACAATAGTAATATCATGGTCTGTGTTGTCTGGAACAAACTGCTGCCCTATCTGGGCATATGACCTCTTCCACAGAATCATACTTAACAATTTTCTGCTTGTATCAAATCACCTATTGCAGAAACAGTAAATTGTAACTTAATATACTAAATGAAGTAAAAGCATTGTAAAAAAGAGAACTATTTATGTTTAGAGAACCTTGACATGGGAGGTTAAACTTTTACTATTGTATGGTTTATGGAAATTGAAAAAATACCTTGTAATACCTTATTTAATTATTACAAGTAAAGCTCTACAAGTAAAAACAACACCTAAAGTATGAGAATTGGTGCAACCTTACTGAGTCTGAGTCAGGATATATCTTTTATTTTACATCGCTTTTTAATGTTGAGCCACATAAAATAAATGGGCTAATTAAAGTGATAACAAATAAAATCACCATGAAAAATTGGAAATATCATTATCAAATTTCAAGCGCTCATCAATTGTAAGCCCCATTAATTTCACATGTTTAGATACATTTAGAAAGTTGTTTCCAAAACACACAACACTATTCTTTTCCTTACATTCAGACACACCAGTTTTAATTTTTGACCATTGGATTAACAACTTCCAATCCTAGGAATGGACAAAACATTTTTAGTTAGATTTTAGCAACAGCAATGCGTACTGAAAGAAAGTCAATTATACTTACCTTGTCGCAACTCACAGCAAACCCCAACCTTGCCAGCAACGCTTTCAACTATTTTGAAGAAAGGTGATTGTCAGTCGCTATAGCAAGTCCAAATTGCAGTGGCATTAAAGATTATGCTTGGGTTGCAGCAAAAGAGGCTTGTGATAATGTTACCTGTTTAACTAGGGCCATAAACAATTTGTTCATACTTTCAGCAATTTTGGGGGTTTGCTTTACCAAGGATATCTTCAACTGAAGGATACGTACTGCTTTCATGTTCATGATTTTTATGACATCCTTTATGAGTTTTGCAGCTGCTTTAATGTGCTCAGTCTCCTGAGATACATTGCTGTCTCTTTCCTAATATCATTTTTCACTTACAATTTCACTCACTCTGTCAAGGAGAATAATTTTACTCTTGACATTTCTTTTGACTTTTGCAATGAATTTCTATACTTTTTTTTTTTGTTTTATTTGGGTCATCTTCACTGAATATACATCATCTCCAAGTTCCTGCATCATGCAGTGAAACTCAGCAATGGTGTACAAGTCCATACCATCTTATTTTATTTAAACATTTTGAATCAAAATCCTGCTTTTCTCTTGATAGTTCATTATTTTCTAGCCTTTTGTTCAGCCATTATAGGAAAAATAAGAATACAAATATTGCTTTTTCATAATTTCCATTTTTACCCCATGGCACGTTTTTGGTCATAACTTTTTTTCCCCAAGGTACAAAATATGACAAAACCCATCATTGAAAATCTGACAAAATTAACTTTCTAACATGTATATAACGGTATATAATACCTCTTTATAATAATTATTTCTAGGTTGACCCACTTTTAGATCAAACGCTAAAGGACTATAACAATATAAATAACAATAGCCTCAAATTTAGCATTTGCTAAGAAACACAAGGGTGGGCTTAAAAACCGGTTTTCTTATAAAAAAACTTATACTATTTTGAAATTGTCAAAAATGAGCCTATGCACCCCCGAAACAGCCTGATTACCATCACCTTCCAAAAATTACGATAGTTCAACTATCTTTTGACGTGGATTAAATTTTTCTCATTTTTGGGCCGCCCTACCTCCCATATATTCTAAATTATGTATGATGATCATTCAGGTGTTATTTACTAACAAATTCTCAAAATAAAGTCAAACGATATTATTTCTAAAAATTATCAGGTACACAAATATTTAAAATTACGACTACTACTTTAACTTTGTAAAACATAATTTTGTAAAAATAAAACATGGTGTGAGATAACATTTCAATGTGATTTCTCAAATGCTTTTAACTTTTTAAAACTCTTTACCAGCAAGTGTAGCTAAACAATACTACTGCATTATTTTTTTTCCTGGTTTACTATTTAGAATCATGAGTAAGCCCACAGACTAAAATGATTTGTGAAATATAAAAAAATTATGCCACAATTTTTAAACTTGTCATTAAAAAAAATTCCGGAAATGCAATAAAAATATATGCATCATATATTTTTTTTTTTTACTTTCACTGTACACAAGATCAGTAACAGACGAGAGAGAGAGAGAATGTTATATTTAACGTGAGGAACCAACAAATTGCCGAGACAATATTTCCAGATGGGCCCACGTGGCGGGTCTTGGAGTACTTAGAGCGCCCATTT